>OMLB01055386.1:0-19595 GCA_900302555.1 Myripristis jacobus
TACTGAGGCAGCCCAAGCAGACAAGAAAGAGAGAGGGAGAGAAAGAGAGAGAGAGAGAGACAGAGAGAAAGAGAGAGAAAGTATATCCAGCCTGGGAGGCCCCCTCGTCCCCAATCCGCTCCAATGACCTTTCCACAGATCCGCTGTGTGCTCTCAGGGTAGCACTGCCGCGGCTCCCGCCACTCCCTGCACATGCTTTCATTAGCATATGCTGCCTCTTTCTTTCTCTTCCCTCTCTCGCTCCCTCTCTTTCTTGTCTCGTTCTATCCCTGCCTCCTACTCTCCCGGCCTCTTCTTTCTCTCCTCAATGTCTCTGGATTTTTTTTTTCAAACTCCCTCTGTTGCTGTCTAACCTTCTGTCCTTCCCTTGCTTTCTCCTTCTCCATCTGTCTATCCTTCCATCCCTCGCCGCCGTTCGCCGCCGTCTCTCTCTCTCTCGGCTATCATTCCCATCCTTGTCTTGCTTGTCTTTTGCTGTCACCGTCCATCCTTCCATCCTGGCTCTTGTTTTCGCTTTCAATCTCTTGACCTCCCACACGTCCTCGTTCTTGCCTCAGTGGTCCTGATAGAGACAGAGAGGCTGGAGTGTCAGCCCCTGAACGTAAAATGTGTCCAGTGGGTAGCCGTCGGGCAGGAGGAAGACGCGAGGCGCATCCTCCTCGGTCGCCCACACTAATATATGCCGCGTCCGGAGCTTCCTCTCTGTGGCACCGCCGCCGCCGTTGCAATCAACGCCGAATCCTGCCCTCGCTACACGCATCATTAGCAGTGGTAGGAAATCCTTTCCACTGGCCTCTTACTATTCTTTTCTGCACTAGCTAATGATGTCCCTGTCCGTCCATAAATTTGTCGTTGTCTGGCACTTTGAGGGGTGATACACGGCGGCGAAGGCACACAGGGACGAAAGAACACAGAGACGGCCGACTAAAAACGTGGCGGCGGGAGGCGGCGGACATTAGGCAGAGGACATAAGCAAACTAGCGCGGCCCAAATGGATCTCATAATGATCATCGTCTCGTTTGCATCCTCATCACCGTCAGTGTCCACCTCCGTCTCCTTGCCGGCTGTCCTGATCATGATCATGATCATATATTTGAATTTAAAAGAATCCCACAGGTTTAAATTTAGACCGAGCGGGCGGAGGAGGAGTGCTTGTGCCGCACAAGAGCTGACTTTTGATTGGTGCTCGGCGTGGTGTTTGTCGCATCTCGGAAACACCTCAGAGACTACAGCCCAGATTATCTAATATACTGCTTTTGTTAATTATGCAGCGACACAGTACAGTATTCCCTGTCGCAGCCCTGTAGCATGTGTGTGTGTGTGTGTGTGTGTGTGTGTGACATTACTATTCACAAGACATAAACCGTGACTCCTGCGGCGAAGGCACCCAGCGGAAACCCGGGACCCGTGACGACGCATGTGAAAATGTCACGCCACTCGCTTCCTCATCCTTCTATCCGCCTTTCCATCTCCCTCCCTCTCTCTCTCCCTCTCTCTCTCTCTCTCTCCTTTTTGACACACGCCATTCTTGCTCTCCCCGGCGCAGAACACGAAGCATTCTGCCTTCAACATGTCCTGAGAGAACGACGGTGAATAAGGAGACGAGGGAACTTGGGAGACGAAGACAGCGGGGACGGCTTGGTGGGGTTTGAGGGGAGAGATCTGTTCTCATCATGGCCGGCTGACATGTATGTACATGCTGGGGTGTGTGTGTGTGTGTTTGAACACGTGTGTGTGAAGGCAGAGGTGTGTAGCCTTTGCGTGTTTGATCTTACTGAGGGTCGCCGGCATAGCTGAGCTGGGCGGGCCGGATCCCGAAGTGAACGATGATGGGGAAGGTGATGACGTCGGGGTTGAACTGCTCGCGGTCCAGTTGGTCGATACGCACTGAGCTCGGCTTCTGTAAACAAACAAATAAATAAAAATAAATAAATAAAACACACCACAATGTAAAGCTATAGTTGGATTTCATGCTATAGCACCAACGTATTCAATAATCCATCAAATTTTATCTACCACCAATATGTGCAATAACAAATAATCCATGCCATGAGGGTGTCTGTCCCAGCCATGTGATCAGACAGGCCCAGATTGGGCTTGTAGCACGTGCACGACAATGATAAAGTGATGTCAGGAGCAGCGAGCGAACATCTAATGCCCTTATCGGGGAGGAGATTGACAAGCAACATGTCCTCAGTTAACTCTCAAATCACAGTTTGCCTGTCAGGCATTTTGCGAGATCAGAGGAAGGGGCTGTAGCATAAGGCGCGACGAGCTAAACGGCAGATGGCTCGAGGCTCGCGCTCACCTTGACATTAGCCGCGCTCGCTCGGCGGCGGGTCGCAAACAAACTTTGATTCGGGAGCGAGAGGTTACACGCCAACTTTGATTTTTTCCTTTTATGCGACGTAATGGGGTGTGATTGGTTTTGACGACGGCCCTGTTGAGGAGACGGATGCGAGTACACTGTTCATGCTAATTGAGATACAAGACCATTTTGCATTCACTGATGATTTACCTATGCTTTAATGTGCCACGGCTGATTGGAGCTGGATGATATTTGTGCCCTCAAACTGTACAAATAATCACTTAAGTGTTTTGTGATTAGCATTGACCCTCATTGATTTGTCAGCACCTATCTTACAGGTAGAAATTGCCTTAACAAATCATTGGAGTTATATTGTGAGTATTGACTCTCATGCGCCCCTCCAGGGAGGAATCAAAAACAGTTTTCATTTCAAAGTCCCATACTCTCTCCAACCATTTAATGAAATGGCTTGTTATTTCCTTGACCTTATCTATTTTCTGCTGTTGGGAGGACAAAAGGCAAGAGAAGGAAAAGTGCAAACCAAAGGACATCAGTTAGAGAGAGAGAAACAGCCTAATTTGATGAGTGGAAGGGTGGGAGAGGTCAAAAAAATACTTTTGTGAAGGTTTTATTGGTTAAAGCTTCATTTACATGTACCGGTGAAGCATGAGGTCACCATTAAACATGCACTGGTTTTCCAGGAAGAAAAGTTATGGGAGCTCATTTGGTGTAGAACTTAATTTCTTAACTGAATCTGAAGGTTTCTGGCCACCATTCAAGATAACTCGCACTGACAGTGGCTGGGCAATCTGTCAAATAAGCACTCTGTATCTGAAGATTATTATTCACTTTTACAATCTGGAATGACAGCAGTTTTACAAGCTCATAAAATGTATCAAGATTGAACGAGAATATTGTCAGGACTGCCTGCAAACTTTAAAACCTGGAATAATCAAATTTATTCTCCATCACTGTCTGAGGCTTTCCAGACCTTTGTAGCAACCCGGTTTTAGGTTTAAATAACCACTTGAGAATTAATACCTTAAAACTCCCCATCTCACAGTAAATGACAAGACTGATGACAGCATGGTTGACCACTGACCCAAATATCTTATTTTTCACCAAACAGGGTAAGCCTCACTATGTGACCCTTTCAAAAGGCTCTGCTTGACTGGCAGTCCAATCTTTGACTTGGATCTGGGGAAGGTGTACAATTACACACCCACATCTGGAAAGCCGAAATGCAACCATTCAAGTGCTGCCAAGAGGAGGGCCTGACTCATTAGCTCCCCCACTCCCAGGGTCACACAATCACGTTCATTGTTCATATGCAACCTTTGGCGAGCAAGACATCTACACCCCTGTCCAGATACAATTACATCTTTAAAAAATGCAGGCCAGGCAAAAGGTTAACCAACCTCATCTTGAAATAAAAGCTTTGGCTTGAATTGTTCTGTGAAGACAACAAATGCCCTTGGAGATAATAGGCGAGGTTGCTCGTGTCGCAGGCGAGCGAGAGCGACCTGTCTCTCAGAGAGTCAGGGTCGGGGGACGACGGATGCCCTTGAAACGGCGGACAAGGCCACCTCCTGTCATAACAGAGGAGCCGGGGCCTTACCATGCCAGGGTTGGTGACAATCATGCCCTTGCACTCTTCGGCATATTTCTGCCACTCCAGCTCCTCCCACTGCAGCATGTCTGCGATCTCCTCCTCGGGGACCAGCGGCTTGCTGCTGCGCAGGAGGTAGAGCAGCACCTGATGCATGGACAGCACCTCCTTCCCGCCGTCTAACAAAAGGATGAGGAGAAAATCTAGACTCACATGAATGAACACAGGCAACACGCACGCATGAACAGAGCATGAAAAAAGAAAACACCACAAGGCAAGCAGTGGACCGGGGCTGCGCAATTAATATAAAGCAAAACAACTACATATATACATATATATTTTACCACTGCACTCACAGCCTTGACAGCTGCAAAGTATGAACTGCAACAGGCTATGATTCCCTTGTAAAGGAAGAAATGTTTCAGAAAGCTTCCTAAACCAAGGATTCTCATGCGGTGCAGAATCCCTGGCCCATTAATTAAGGTTAAAAGTCAGAGAAAATCTTAATTTTTATACAAGCATTTCACCCCAATTCAGCCAATTTCAAGCACTGGACAAAAATGCCTGCATTTATCACAAAGTCCACATGTATTACAACGGGAGCAAAATATAATATGCAGCTGAACACAGCTGACATACACAGACAAAGGCATTAATGTGCAGCAACAAGGCATGCAAATGTGCTAGACATAAAATTATCCCCATACAATGATGACTAATGCTCAGATGCACAGCAAAATCTGTGATGTGCAGGCACCCAGACACATGCATATGAGGAGAATCAACGTCAAATAGACTCAGGTTAATAGACACTCATGCAATTGATTGACTTCCATTTACGAGTGTTCACTCAACACAAATAGCCCCTGAAAATCTATTGGCCTCTCACTCCTGGAAATGCATTAAGACAATAACAAATGCATACCCACACACTCTCACTATCACTCTCTCAAATAAACAACACCATGCTCTCACTTTAGCTCTCTCTCCTCCTCTCTCCCTTCTTTCGACAGATCACATCAAAAACACTGGGCTGGACTGCTTTTTTTGTTGTTTTTGCTTTTGTAAAAGAGGCAGATAAGTGTTCGCAGTACACTAAATTGGGAGAGCTAAAGAGAAATTGTTTTTTGATGGAAAGAATGTAGGTGGTACAGCTGTCATAACAAAATGCTGCAGCGATATCACAGTGCACCAGCACCATCATGTGCATCGAAGATGAATATCATGCAGCTGCAGAGCGGCTCAGTCACTTGAACCGGCCCGGTCGCTGCCAAGACCGCACGGCAAACACCGGGGGCTACAAGCACAGAGACGCTGGGGGTAAACATCAATGGACACACGCACGCTTGTTTTGTTTTTCTGCTGCACGTTTCAATCTCAGAGCCGTGTTCTGCCGCCGCTGACCACAAGAGAGAGACAAAGGGCAGAGGAAAGCAGCACAGGATCTATCTGGGTTGTTTTGAGCCTCACCGGGTAAAAATCGGACAAAACGGGGCATGAAGTGGAACCTCTGGCACCCGAGGGCCTCGTTCTCAGACTCGGGACCTGGTGACAGGAGCAGACAGCTTGGCAAAACAAACACAACAACTCAAGATCAAATATGAGATGCTTTTCAAAACAGAATAAAGACCAGCACTACACATTCATGGTCAAAATGTGAATCCAAATTATGTTGCAAGGTATTCTGATCATGATTATTAATCACAGACATGTGGAGCATTTACTTCACTGCTTTATCCATCAGCACCTTGACTATCTGTGCACATGAAATGACACTTTTCCTGCAGGCCTAAGGCTGTTTATTACTCAAGGACAGCTTTGCTATTTGGAGTATTGTCACTGCAGAGTTTCTGAGGCAGTTAACCAAGGCACCACGCATGGAGTGAGCTATGAATCGGCGCAAACTAACAATTACTATTTCTCTGTGTTTGGAGTCCTGTACTATTATTCATCCAATTCTCTCTTCCTCCCTTTGTATGGCAGAGAACACTGAGTCAAACTTCACTGTGAATTCTGGCAGCTTAATGTTGCTTTGCTTATCGGGAAACACACATTAGTCTGGATTAGTAACTTAAAACCTTTTCTGAGGCATTAAGGTTCAGTGGTTAAATTTGACATGTATATGATCCACCAAGCAGCGCCGCAGCACTGATGATGTAATAACTGCCGGATAATGTAATATCTTGTCAATATGTGATAAAACGTCCCTCTGAATGGATTGAAAATGCAATAAAAACCTGCAAATTGCGTCACATGATTGCTTTAAACAGCAGCAATAACATGAAAGACAAGTTAATGCTTTTTATTATTAATTTACTATTAATTTAACATCGCAAAAAACTTATTACATAACATTTTGAATCAATATTATTAATAGTAGCATCTCATCAGTTAAGAATATGTGATACTCCCTAATAAATACTAAACACAGGCTAATGATGTAATGTCACAATATCTAAAAATGTATTATTGGAACAGATAGTGATACTGTTTCAACCCATTTAGAGAGATTTATTAAATTCTGACATCTGGCTTTTACATTTTCAGCAGTATAAGGCAGATATTTCTGTGAGAGTTTAACTTTAAAATGGTTCTCATCTTATTGACAAAATCTCTTTGCACCCAAACACACCACAGGGGGCAGCAGCAAGCACTGACATACAGCCTTATTGAAACAGATAGCCCCTAATGGAATAAATCTATTTGTAATTTACCAGTAAAGCGCAATAATTTGGAAAAAAATATCCTCATTTTTTTATGTTAAGGCAATACTGCAAATAACCTCCATCTTAACAGGTCATTTGGTCTCATATTGAGTCTCTATTTTGTTTTTGTTAAAATATGGGCAAAAGTCTGCCAGTGGGATGAGATAATCGCACTTGTTTCCAATGCAGTTTTTCTTGTTTCAGGATTTTTTTTTTTCTGGAATCACCTTTAAATATGTTCAAACAAGATCAGCCCACTGGGATCGAGAAAGTAACACCCGATTAAAGAAAACTCTGGAAACATGTGGGACTCTCTCATCCCACTGGCCGATTTGTTCCCACTTGTTAAGCGCAAAACAAAATTTCAAGGCTGATTATGTGACAGAATGATTTGTTAAGATGGATATGTTTTTTGTTTCGTTTTTTAATCCGCACAGATTCACAGTGGACATCCATGTGACGTTCACTCCCATACAAACACAGATGGCATTTGTCATGGACAGAGGGATCTGATAACACGTCGCCTGTGCTGCAGTTGTACCTGTCAGGTTCCAGTCATACAGCTCCAAGATGTCCTGGAACAAGTAGGAGGCGAACAGCTCGAGGCCTCGGACACAGTAGTTCTGGACACAGGGGAGAAGTGGGTGTACAAACAGGACTGTAGGCACCGGGACGCACAAACACACACACACACACACAGGTACACTCTCAAAGGGCACACTGCCACATCGAGTGCCTTAACGCGGCGCAGATGTGACCCCCCGATAAGCAAATCCAGTTCTCCAACTTTACAACATAAGCCCCCTTATCGGCGTAATCAACCGCTGTGGGTTAAAAAGAACCTCTTGTTCCCCTCCTCAAAGGATTTAGCACCTTCACCCGCCCAGGCATTGAGGTGTGAGGGTTACGTGTGGCTCAGCTGTGCTCAGAGTCAGCCGTTTGAGATAAAAACAAAAGGGTGAGAAAGGAGAGAGAAAGAGCTGGGAGATAAAGTGGGTTTTTACTGACCTCTGGTGTCATCTCCTCTATGAAGTGAATGGTGTAATCTATGTTGAAGCGGATCACACGGCACAATGGAATCTGTGATGATGAAAGGGACGGAGGAAGAGAAGGGAAAAAAGGAGAGGCCGACTCATTACCATGGCGTTAGGAAGAGGTTACGGCTTTTCAAGGAAACTCATTAAAAAACTCATCTCTGCCGCGGCGCCGGCCTAAAACGCCTCGCATACGCTCACGCACACATTTATATAAATTTATACGCGCATAGACTCACACCGAGGCCACAAAAATGGGCAAACAGGTAAATATCCACATGCAAAAAGCAGGAATCAGGCACGTGCGGACACCCGGGGGCCGGTACACTCCCAGGAAAACACACACCACACACACACACACACACACACGCACAACCGCGCATCGCTTTTGAAAATTAAGCAACTGGAATCTCGCTAAATAGATAAGCCCGCTCTTCTGTGTTTAATCTCCCTAGTTACATGCTCTTTGTTGTCTGAGCGCAGGGGTCCATTTTAAGAGATTAACCTGGGAGCCACATGCACTCTTGCCCATCCCAGCAGCTAACTAGCGGGGGGCTAATATCGCCACGCTCCGAGGTTCCTAATCCCCGCACCGCCACAAAGCGTTTACACCAGCTTTTAACAAAGGTCTGTTTAAATTATCCAGCTCAAATCAGGCCTAATCCTCCGAGTTCTTTTCAAGCTAGATGGATATTGACCAAATATGTTAACATGGTAGTTTATTATTCCGGCACGCAGGAAAGTACACAGATAGATGCGCGCGCGCACACACACACACACACAGAGAAACATACGGACTTTCAACAAATCCCCCCCATCTTTGGACCAACCGGGCTTTATCCCCTATTGATTTCCCACCCGCCTTCCCCCAACTTCCTCCTTGAAATGGGAGGCAGGCAGGCGGTTCAACAGCTACAGAGAGAGAGGGTCTTTTCAACTCTGGACCTCTGTAATGTCTGACAGTCACTGATGGGCCTTCAAAAGTGAGGGAGAGGACTTTGCATCAAGGTCAGCCCGGCGAGAAAAGGGAACTTTGTCTCGGCAACAAAGAAGCCGAGGCGATTTTGAAGTCGGCTGTTATTTTTGGGGGGGAAATGAGGTTGAGGAGAAGGGGATTGTTTTTTTTTTCCTTCCTCCACAACTCAAAACGGCGACTTGAATTATTTATGTCGTCTCAACAGGCGTTTGTGGAGGGAGGGTGGCATCCATAGGCAGAGGCCGACCCCGTGGAGAATAAAATAGGGAGAGGGGCGATAAAGCCGAGTGGCGGACCCCGGCGTGCTTTTCGGCGGCAGAGCGCCACACGGGTAGGCACCGCGCGTCCGGACGGGACTCAAAGCCGGCTTACGCTGGTCAGAGGAGTGTGGGAGAAAAGGGAGAAGCCTTCAAACAGGTACTCGTGGTCGTCGTACTCGATCACCGTGGGCCTGTCGGTCTGCAGAGCACAGGGAAGAGAGTGTTACAAAGCGCTGCAGCTCAAATAGTCTTACACAAAAATAGTGACTGCTGATGCTGCATTTCTTCCATAAAGTAATGTACAACAAATCTTCCCACTTTATGGCAAATAAAGTCCCTGACTAAAATGTTGAATTTCCAAGACATGTATAAACATAATATGATGTTTTCTTCCTTGACCAAGATTTAAAATACACCTCAGATTCAAGTTTATTCGTCTATTGCATTCAGCACTGCAATTGAATTTAACAAGAACACAATGGAAAATAAATACGGTATTTGATGAATAACTGATGAATGACTGATTATTTAAAATTGAGGCTGACAAAAATCCATGAAATCCCATGACTTGTCCCAAGAATTTATTCTATTCCCAGAATTTCCTGTGTGTAATTGACTTTTCAGAATCCTTGAGAGTTGGTATTCGTATAATACGTAATATAATAATACCAGCTTAAGAAGGCAGAGAAACACTGGATACTATTATTATTGTCCCATACTCATAAGAAACTTTTTTCCTTCATTTTTCCTGTCAAACTTTGATCACACGTTAGCATCTTCCAATATTTTTGGTGCTAAAAATTAGCTCTATATTCATATTTGCGTAAGCATTTTTGCAAACATCACTGCTCGTCATTTAAACTCATGTGGGAAGAGATGATTCATACCAGGAAGTTGGTGGGAGGAGACACGGTGATTCTGTAGTGGAACAGTTTTCCCGCGTTGTTGTTCATCGGGCGGCACGGCTTCACCGGCTGGAAAAGACGAGCATTGCATGTCCAACAAGCAACGTAAACACCTCACTAAACAACACACACAGAGCATCGATTTCACTTTGCAACAGGATCCGGCATGTTTGAATGCTTCCTTCTCACGCCACACCGTACGTCCCTGCAAGTCTGTTATGCATTAAGAAGGATTATGATTATGGAGGGGAGCTAGTTTTGTGTCCATAGGCCGCGGCAGGCTGGCGATTCGTCAGCCACTTTGTCCATTTTAGGTTTAGAGTCAAAGCTGCACACTGTGATGGGCTGCTTCCATCAGCGGCTACTAGAGCAGAAAGATACCGCAGCAAAAATATGTGCCATAATTTCTCGGTGGCTGGTTTTAATTCCCCACCCTGTTTTAATACTCTTCTCGGGGTTAACACACAGGTTAAGGGGCAATAAAAGGACCACCAGTGTTTTTGCACATTTAATCACACCGCATGCATGCTTCAGATTACCACCAACAAACACTGTTCAAAGCATACTTGGATTTTTCAATATTTACTATTACTGAAACATTCAGGTAATAAACTTATCGTAAAATCCCCTGATTATACTTTTAAAAAGACTCTTTGACTTCAATGTCTGACAATCTTTTCTTGAGGGACTATTTTCTGATGGAGGCGTACATGCTGTTGGGTGTCTGCCTCTCAATGGCGAGCTTTTTATGAGTTTTTCAAGGAGGAATGGTGCAATTACGTGCAATCAGATGAGAACAAATTTCCTGATTGGTAGTTATAATTTTTAAAGTGAAAAAAAAAAAAAGCAAGCAAATCCACATCTTCCTTTTCACAACGGCCATGTCTTCCTATCTTTTGTCCTCCGGGTTTGATTTTCCAAACGTGTGAACGCACTGCTGTTGAAGCCCCCACTAGCACGTGAACACACCAGGGAGACACGGAGACTTTCCAAATCAATGCAGGCATCAAATTAAATTACCATCCAATGATAAAGTGCAGCACCAAAAAAATAAAACTGGACAGGATGGATGTGCTGTGATGGATTACCTAGGCCGAGCAAGTTTCAAGTTCATTTTTGTGCCACACTGAAAATGAACAGAAACAACCGACTGCCTTGAAGGTACAAAAAAAACATCTGAAAGTGTGGATTATACTTTGGAAACTGGTTTGTAGCAACACAGGAAGTACATGTGTGAAATGCAGCAAATGGGGCCAAAAACATGCAAAAACACCAGCACGGCGCTCCAAAGTAGTCGGCGTCCTTTATCGACCTCCAGCAGCGAGCGCTGGGAATTGCAACAACACTGATAGAATTTACCATATGGCGGCTGGTAATGAACAAAAGCAGTTAAGTCACAATGCAGTCACAGTTCACAACAGATGAGTAAGCTTTAGTTTTGCCCCGAGAGCAAACACGACTTTTCTTTTTTTTTTTTTAGCCTTTGTGGCAGAGACGTCTCGCGCTCAATCACGGCACGGCACAATGCTCCATTGTTAAGCCGCTGAAAAACGTGATGAGGTGAGAGCATTCGTTCCAAAACAGTGAGGGACGGAAAGTGAATAATGAAAGACAGAAATCTCAGGAGCTGGTGAAGTAATTGTTGAGTCACTGGTATTGATCAACAAATCCATCAAGCCCCTGGAGATACATTACAGCCATCCTGGGCTATGGGACAGTAAAAATCTAACTTATTATTGCACCTTTAATACAAAGGAATATGGCCGTTGTAAAGTGAGATGCTGCCTGGGGATGTAAGAGGAATACATAGAGGCTGACTGGAATAATGCCCTTGCCCCTGGTGTGACTTCAAGGTTATGAAAGGGTGATTTATTCATGGCATATCATACCTCCTCCCCCGGGTAGATGCTGTGGCGGATCCCTGTGCGTCTGGCCTTGGCACTGCACTTACATAGGGGACCATCATTCATCTGGACAAACAGCAAATACGTAAATCAGACACGACTGCTTTATTTGCCAAGTGTGTCACACGGCTCCAAAACATTTTTTTTTTTCTTCTTCAAAATTTCACACTCTTTCCTGAATCCTGACCCTTGCTTCTTGAGTGGAATGGCAAATGCTGGACAGTGTGGAATAATAAACAGATCCAGTTTTGTTTTGTTTTTTTGCAGGTCTTGAAGATACCTAATGAGAGTAAAAGAAAAATTGTGATCTGATGAAAGTCAAAAGCACCAAAATACTCGTTGGAGGGTGGCTAGACGTCCAAGAAAATTCGGGACAGCCCCGTATTATGAGCATTTGTCCCAAATCCAGAATCTTGTTTGTCCTGAAAATTAGTCTAAATCTGAATTTTGATTAGTTATAACCTAATAAAACAGGAACTATTGATCACTGTGAAACGTTATTTTCCCACGCTGTTATCCATCGACTACATGAGTTATGCCTGACATGCATATCACACAGACAGATATGACCGGCAGCAGACGATTAAATGAATAAAATAAAATTAATTTAATGTAACAGATAATGATTTATACACTGTTACATACAACACAGTCACTGTGTTTGTTTGTCCTACTAACAGACAGTTGACTTCATGTTTATGAATGAAAATAATCAATTTTTGAGTTTTTTTTTGATTTTTGTGTTTTACTGTGTCTGATCATCGATTCGCTGAATGTAATGGACCAGAGGCCACGCCCACCGCGGTCATGTGACCACGCCCGCTGCCCTGTCCTGAATTTGACCCATTCTCCTCTGCTCAACGCCACATCAGTGTGCTGAAGTTTGAATAAGCCTTGCAAGTTTTGCTTTGTTTTGCCTCACTAACGGCCCCTCAACCTGCCTCTTCTGCCTCAATTAGAGACTTCCTACATCTCCCAGAATGCCTTTTGACAGCTCCAACAGGAGGGGCGTGAACTTGCCACTTTCAAAGGTGAGCATATGGGGATATTTAAATAGTTTGAGAGTGTAATCATGCACAGCCGTTATGTGTGTGCATGTCTATCTCGGTGATCCCACACTCAAAATAAGACCAAGTGTTGTTGCTGTATTGCATTCTGGTCTAAATTTGCCTCTTCCACAGTGCATTTCTCCCTTCTGTGACTGTTGAATAGCTTTCCAAAAAATTAAAAGAAAGGTGCTTTTTGACTTGATTTAAGCTGCAAAATTCTCTACAATCAGACTCCATTGTTGTTGCAGTGGAAACAGCTCAACGTGACACCATGTCATTAATGTTTGGACAGTTATTTAATGTGCCGCCGGCCTTTGTTTTCTTCTCAAACAATGATTTAAAGTGAATTTCTCATTATAACTGTCACTCTTTTCAGACCTGCATGGCAATACTGACAATAAATGAAGAGGAATCTCTCCTGGCGGCATTAGTGCAGGGACATATGGATGCCCATTATGCTACACACACTGTGCTTTGTACACTCAGTGCAAAGGGGACAGTGGAATAGCTGCTCAATACATTCAGTGTTCAATTACTACATGCACTCAGGCAGCTTTGATAATGACATAACCGCTATCAGTGGCAGTTTCCACAGAATGAGAACAAAATAATGTGGTGAGCAGTGCCAGGTTTGTTTTGCATGACATCTGCCCTCTAGTGGCTGCTCCGGGCTATAGCTCTTACTCTGTTTGAACACCTCATACTGACTGAATGTTTCAACTTATAAGGACACTTGAAGGAAGCACACTGATGAGGTGAATTGATGTAAAGGCCATTATTTGTTCTTATTAAATCTACACCAATCACGATTTTTATGATGAAGATTTTATGTACCTTGTGAAAACAGCGTTATCATTTTGTCTTGTATCATCTATCTAATCTGTCGAGTCTACATTTAGGTGCGCAAGGGATTTCAAGGCCTTTTTCTAAATATTAAAAAAATCTGTGATAGTCCGCTTATAAAAGTCAGCACTGATCCGTGCAAACCCAGCTTTGAAGATTTAGCTCTCATGATGCATCTGTAACATAAACAGCAGCCGGTGACACTTTGGACAGAACTGGGATATTGCGGGGATGTCTTTCTGCACAAAGTTGCTAATGGATTCTTAAGCGTTGGGATGCAGCTGAAGTGCGCACGGCGAGATAAGGGTGACCGACCTGGCCCGGGTCGTTGTACCACAGCTCCTCGTGCAGGCGGTCCGGGTGAGCTTTCTTCCGCTTGATCTCGGCGATGACGTCAAAAACCTCGGAGTCGGAGCTGCTGGAGCAGGTGCTCCCCTCTCCGTCCGACTCGCAGTCTGAGTCACTGCTGCTGTCGCCTGCAACCGCAAATCCACACAGCGCAAACAGAGGGCTTAAATCACCAGGTTGTTCCAGAAATGATGGCAACAACACTATTTTCCTAGAAAGCTGCTATAACAGAAAGCTGTATTTTAAGGAGGGTTGCATGATATGTTTGAAATCGATATCACTATACTCACATATAAGGACTTTCCTTCTATATCAATGCCACCATATGTCTCACGCATGTAAATTCACATGTTAAATAAGCAAACTGATGTTCATCCCACTGAACTGAATGGTAACGTTAAATGTGACGTCAAACAAACACTAAACTTTTTAAAGAATACTCCTTATAACGTGCCATGCGTAATTCTTGAGTTTTTAGATCAACATTTTTATTTTACTTTTTTCATCTTTATTTATCCTCTCTTTAGCCATGAGGGTCCCATTGAGATACAAGATCTCTTCCTCCAGGGAGTCTTGGTCAAGACGGCAGCACAATTAGTTTCACATAAAAAGACAACAAACAAAAATGTTCTTGTTATTGGCTGTTATCAGAGTAGACAGCCAAAATCCCCACATCATCACCATATGACTCCACTGAAAGACAATAAATGATACCACTGAATTATTCCCCTAGGCATAAATGTAAGCATAATTCACACTGTCCTCTAACTAAAAATGAAATAGTATTTATCATTACTGCTGTTGACTTAGCTGTTCCGCCATATTACTATGTCAGCTCTCCTGGAGGAGGAATAATTATCCAAATGACATTTAGATTACTCCAGCAGACACTGGAACACTTCAGACCTTACCTTTTATTTCAGTGGTGTTTTTTAGAGCAATATTAAATACATTTGATTGCATTAGCCGGGGGGGGGCTCAAACTTTTTTCATGTTAACGTCCCCCAAAGTAGATGCAAAACAGAACACACAACCCCATTTTCGAGGCTCGCAACCTGAGGAATCCCGTCTGAGTCTGAGAAGAGTATTGTTGCCGTCGGGTGCGTAAACAGTCAAATTATAATCAGCAGAAATGATCGAAACAGTCGTCACGCGTGATCTTATTGTTTTAACGAGCAGGAAATGCCATGAATGTGAATTAGCTCTATTTGTCTTTTAGCTGGGGGCCCACTGCCAGCCTCTCAAGGACCCTGGTGGTCCCCACACCCCAGTTTGGGAGCAACCGACTTAGCCTTTCCATGTGTGAGAGCACAAGGTCACTGTTAAAATGTTTTAGTACATAACAAATTCTGTTTGCGGGGCTGATGTGAAGTGTGGTCTTAAATATGTCTGTCAGAATGAAGGAGCAGCCGGGCTGCCAGCCCCGACATCTGGCACTCACACTCACAATTTCTGCCTTGTCTCACACTTGTCAGTCTCGTTCTTGGCAGCGAAGCCTCACACCAAAATGAAAATAACATTTACCAGCCAATTGAGTAATTGTTGACTGTTAGCTAAATAAAGACTTCAATGCTTATCCACAATTTAACTAAAGTGCATGATTGTGGAGCCGGCGCCTTCAGCAAACATATTTATCGAATTTGATCTCCCTGAGCGTGATTTACATTAGCGCTGCTTTGAAAGAGGCGAGCAAGTTGGCGGCCCTGCAGATAAAATCACAAACAGTGGAGCGCTGAACTTAATCTCTGCCTCAGCCTAATACACTGCTGATTTGTGAAATCAGCACAGTATTTTTTTTTTTGGCTTAGCAATAATAAAAGATGGGCAACAGATGTATTACACATGTACATTTCAATCCTTTTGCCCTTATCTACAGACTAGGAAAGAGAGAGCAGGCAGGGCTTCAGTCATGTCTCACTCCCCAGCTGCTGCAGGAATTAAACTTGTAACCTTCAAACCAGCCTCTATCAACACTAGACAGCAACCAATTATCAGTTTTACTGGTATTTATCGGTGATATTCATAGAAAACAAACAGATTATCCATTATTTGGGCTTTAATCAGCCAATATGTATTATATCTGCCACTGCTTAGGAAGAGAGTTACGTCCTGTTACTTTGTTCAGTAGTTATGGGAGAGTATGCAGAAATGTTTTATTTGTTAGTTTGTTTTCATTTTGTTAAGTAACATTTTTGGGAGTCATTAAAATCCGAAAATGTTCATTGCTTTTGTAAACAACTGAGGCAAAAATTATCTTTTTTCCCCATGAATATCATAGTGATTTGATGGTTTTTTTTAAGCTGTTTTAAGCAAAATTCAACCGGTTAGTGACTCAAGAGGCCAAAATCGTGATATGCAATGCTACACAGCTCATTCTGCAGCACCACCAACCTGGATCCTCGTCCAGTTTGGTTTTGGGCGGCTCCCACTTGGGTCTGGCAGCCTTGGCTCGCTCCTGTCTCTTCACCAGCTCGTCGTCGAAGCGCTCGTACAAGTCCCGCAGTTTACTGGTGCCCACCACCGTGGAGTCTCCCTGGGGTAACACGCAGGAAAACAATAAAAACAAACTGTAAAAAAAAAAATGTTAATATGTCCTGCAAGACACCCGGGGTGCAGTCTGAGGGAGGAAGTTATCGATAATGACAGAGCCAACCCACAATGTGAGCCCTATACAACACCATCTTTGTATAGTGGCATGTATAATACCATAGTTCCCAGACTTTTGCATACTACGACCCACATGTAGGCCTACTGTTTAACACCAAACCCACAAAATAATAGCTGAAAGTTTCCAGGCGGTGCCTCGTCACAGTCAGGTCCTTGTCAGGCTACAAAACCATAATCAATATACAATTCACCACATTTTCTAGGCAGCGTCCTTTTTGTTTTGTTTTGTTTTGTTTTGTTTTTTTCAGTATGATCCTTATTGATTCAAGGCTGCTCTTGCTTTTCAAAATTCGTCAGTGAGCCAGGGAAGGCTACGTTCTCTACTCATCGTCTCTTTCACAGAGCATCACGTCAGAGATGCATTACACCACTCGGTGTTACTGACGGGAAAAGTGCACTGATGCAGCTGTCCCAGGGCCGACGCATCTCCACGCTGGGAGCCACAGTTTGAAAAATCACTGGTACTGAGGAGAGATTCCCAAACTATTTTTCATGCAATTTGTCTTAATACCCAGCAATTATTATGTGGTGTTAAATAATGCTGTCAAAAAAAGTCAAAGCACTAATATCCATCATTACGGTAAACACTACACTTGCTTATTTGTGAAACATGGTCTTGAGCAAATCCAAAAAATGTATTATTAGTATTATTATTATTTGTTGGACATTACATATTATTTAAACTTGCAGTGAACCAAGAGTTAAGACATGCCAACTTTTCCGGGCTAAGATCACACACAAAGCCATTACCAGAATATGAATCATCCTACTTTATATTTAGTGACTTTTTTTTAATCCTTATTGTTTTGAGACAGTGCATCGTCTGTTTTGGTTAGAAAAAAAAATGTCAGAGAGCTAAGAGGGTCGCTACTATAGTCCAGCCATCGTTGAGAAAATGAAAGAAAATAATGCATTGATGCCATCGTCCTATCACCCGCCGGTGAGTCAGGACCCATGGAGTTACATGAGTGTGTAAATATACCATCTTCCATGTTAATAAGTTGTTAAATGTGTAAATGAGCCATTTTATCATGTTGTTGTCATGTGTGCATGTGACTGCAATAACGACACAATTCCCTAAAGGAGAAATAAAGTAATTAATAGAGCAATAACACATCTTCATCATCAGTCTTTTTCAAATTCCATGAGGACAAATGACAAAGTAGTGAAGGTGTGAGGAGCGCCACAGGCCGTTGGTTTCTTTGAGATGCTCCTTCAACACCTGCACACCAAGAGTGACACTGCCAGGATGCCGCTGATAATTGCTTCATTGACGTGTACTGCGGCCATGCATGGTTTAATCATCATCATAATAATAATAATAACCTTAATTTGCAGAGCACTTTTCATATAAAAAGGACGAAGCTGAAAAAGTGCTTTGCAACAAAATGAAGAAAGTGATTGTGTTGTAGCCCTGAGAGTCAGCCCTGAGGCTAGATTTTCTCCAAAGTTACTCGGTTTTTGAAGTGTGGTGGAGGCGAACGGCAACAAAACCGTAGACAGATACAACAAAGACCTCGTACAAGCAGGCTTACAAAAACTTTTTTTACCCCGGAGGCTGTCTCGTTTCGAAATGAGCAATATGCAACAACTGCACTTTGCAAATACTCGTGCATATGCTTTTTGGAGTATTTCTTTGAAAGTCATTTTTCGACTATGTTCAATTTTACCTAAATACGCTCCTGCTCATCATTATGTTGTAAATCACATCCATTACAGAATACAAATTTTAACATCTCTCCATTAGTAAATTTGTGTTTCTGTGTTTCCATTCACCATGAACAGACATTACACTGACATTTCTCAGATTTCCAATTAAGGAATCAAGTTTGAACGCCATGTTTGTGTCTTAAAGTCATAAAGTCATAAATATTACTCTCATTTTACTCATTTTAACTCATTTTTACTTTTACTTAAGTCGATTTTTACGCCAGCGATTTTACTTAAATAAGTAAAAAACGAGTAAAAAAAACGAGTAAAGTAATATGCTTAAGTATATTTAAGCATCGAGAACAAAGATGAATAAAGAAACTCGTAACGGTACCACTTGGTCCATGGGGTCATTGGAGTAGTAGCTCTCAGCGTGGGTGCAGCGGATCCAGGCCGGTTTCAGCAGCTCCTCCTCCTCTTTCTCTTTCTCCTCGTCCCCCTTCTCCTTCTCTCTCTCCCTCTCCTTGTCCCGCTCTCTCTCTCGTTCCCTCTCCCTCTCTCGGTCTCTGTCCCGGTCGGCGAGGGGCTCCTCGGAGTCTCTGCTCCTCAGGGAGGTGTAGCTGCGCTCCCTGCTCGGCCCCGAGCCCTCGAACCTCCTGTCCCGCTGCTCCTCCTCCCAGCGGCCGCGTTTGCGCTCTCTGCTCGAGGAGCGGCTGTGGAGGAAAGACGGGGAGCAGCAAGTGAAGCACAGGCAGAAAAACATGCAGTGTATCAAATGATTTGTACAATATGAGCGATGCTGACCTTTGCATCACAGAGATTCAGTTTGACTCACAATTCACTAGCTGGCAGTTCAATTTACAAACTTTTTCCCCCAACAATTCAAGTTAATTCACCACAATTTGAGTCATTAATTCTACTGAGTATTATTACCCACAATTTTATATCCATTAAAAAGGTCCCATATTGTTATGCTTTGTATTTTTTATGTCAGAAATGTAAAATAAAAGTTGTGAAACGTCACCCACTTCATCCTAAAATCTGCTCTGATCTGTACTTAGCCAATCATCACAGTTTGCTCATTAATATTGATCACTAATGGCTGGTTCCTTCCATTTAGCACCAAAAACTTACCTAAGTATGGGAGAGGCAGAGAGAGGCTATCAAAACAGCAGAGTAAAAGCAAAATAAACACTTTTTTTTTTTTTTATTGCTAAAAGCATTACAGAGCCATGCATGATATAGTACAAATAAGCCTATATAAGAGTTAAAATGTGAGACCTTTAAAGAAAAACATACAGTAGCATCAGACTATCCTGTTCCCTCTGCTGTGACAA
>OMLB01055391.1:0-11691 GCA_900302555.1 Myripristis jacobus
CGAACCAGCGGAGCTCATGGAACAGGGTTGATTTAATAAAAATATTGCTATAATATAACACATTCAGACATAAGATTCAGATGCTATTTTGCAGTAAGAAATTCACTCCACTTTTAGTGTAATAATTACAGTTTTTTACGTCCTGATAAAAAATATTCAAGTGACAAATGTGTTTTTATTTTGAAAGCAAAATCTTGTAATTTCCGGTATTGCCCTGGTTATTTCTTTGTGACTCGACAGGCTGCGGTTTACATTGGAGTTTAATGGTGACAGCTGGCCCGTTGGAAAAGATGACGCATATCGCCCCCTAGTGGTGGAATGAGGGAATGACTGGGTGGTTACAAAAACTTTCCTTGGCAGAATAAATTGATTTATGCATACTTAATGATTTTAGACAACAGGCTATATTCTGTGTGCGCAGCTTTCACTATTCTAAATATTAGCTCGGAAGATATTAGGCTATCTGACGCCTATTTAGCTTTTTGTGAATGCAGATATTACTGACCTCTTGAAGTGTGTTATGATGATGATGGTGACTATTATTCTGTTTCTTATTCTTCTTATTAGTCCTAGTAGTAGTATTATTAGTATTAGTGGTTGTATTAGGCCTTGCAGTCCTACCACTAGTAGTCTAACAGTAGTAGTAGTAATAGCAGAGGGCCCAGTAGTATTAATGGTAGTGTCATTGCATTATTGTATTCTGCAGCCTAAATATCGTGGCTATGGATAAAAATTTAAGTGGCACCAATAATATGACACATTTTGTGTTTATGCTGCACTTTTGAGGGAGAGAGAGCACGAGAGAGAGAGATAGATGGTCATGCAGTGGTCATAAAGCTGGAGGCAGAGAGTTAAGTGCACCTCTTTACCATAAAATTCTACTTACTTACAAACATATAAATTACTCAGGACGATGAGCAGTAAAACTGTGAGACTGGACTAAGGCAGCAGGGCTGACTCACCTCCCTGCAGTTTGCAGCTCACTCTCAACAGCAGGTGCTGCCAAGTGAGTACAAACTGGTTTTCCGGTACCCTGACAGTCATTGTGATTCACGTCAGCATCTACAGTGTGGTTGTACTGCATACAAAGGCATTTACTGATTTTCTATAATACAGATAGTTATCAAATGCTAAGGAAGAACTAATATTAAACTCTTTCTTTGTTGTGATCAAACTGCAGAGGAAACCTGAGGATTTGAGGAACATACAGTGGCAGTCAACTTCTTTGCATTCCAGATTCTTTTTAGTGATCTTGTGTTTTATTTGGCTTCTGGTATTAGGGAACAGACTCACTGAATTGATGAGAAATTAGTTTTTTTTTATTGCTCTCTGTCTGGCAGATACATTTTTAACATTACCACTCACTAATTATATGTAATTTGTCATGGTTTTGTGTTTCCTGTGTTTTCTGTTTTCCTGTATTTTGGTGTTGCTTCCTTTGCCCAGCTCTGTCTCTTCAGTCATTAATTTCACCTGTGTCTTGTTTGCCCCTCCCCCTCCCACATCTGTCCTGAGTTGTGTTTCAGCCCTGATTGTTCTGATCCCTCCCCAGTGTTTCCCTCAGCCTATCCTCTGTGTTCTCCTGTCTTGTGCCCCATCCCCTTCCCCAGGTGTGTCTTGTTTGCTCATTAGTTCTTGTATATTTAAGTCCTGCTTTGAGTGCTGTTTCCTGTCTGTTCATTGTTTTGCCATACATGTGTTCCCTGCATTTCCTGTGAGTTGATTAAATATATTTTTATTTGCCTGCTTTTTCCTGCATTTAGGTCCTCCACCATCCACCCACCGTGACATAATTATATTAGTTTGAAGGTACGAAGTAATCTATGAGCTTTATGGGTTTGGAAGGAATTACAACAACACATCTACCTGCAAACTGTCCCATTTTCTTGAGCTACAAATAATAAATTCACATTTTCCTGTGAGCAACAAATGTCCTCTTACATGCCCCAATATGAGTCTAAGCAGCAGTGTGTTGCACAAACTCTGAATGGGGCAAAATGTCCAAAAAAGACCAACTCCAGGCCGGCTCAGCTGACCTGCCTGCCATGTCAACACAGTGTCTTGGGTTCAAAACCAGCCCCAACACATTGCTTGTTCCATCACCTTTCTCCTATCTTTTCTGTCTGTTTATTTGATGTTTAGATGGCATCTCCACAAATGCTGGAGTTGACCTGGGGCATGATGCTTACCCAGGGAGAAGTTTGCTTTTGAAAACTTATTTCTGGTGAGTTTTGTGTGCGTGCACCCTGTCAAGAGAGAAAATGCAACGTTCTGCATTTTAAATGTAAGCCAATCTAAAAAAAAAACAAAACAAAATGCAGTACAATATTGAGCAGCTCTGAACGACTATATAGGACCAAACCAAAGTATTTATTTATTTTTATTTTATATTACTTTTTAGGGTCAGTGTAGTTCCCTTGTCCAGAAACAAAGAAAGTGATCCATACAAAATAAGAAAGCACTCAACCAACAGTACTATTTCTATATGATGTCCCTTGGTTTATAGAAAATAACTCTTGCTGGTTTTCAGAGATTTCCAGCCTCAACCACAAGCTGCACCATTTTGTCAATGCGAGTCACTGCATGAGTCTTTTTGCCCATGAAAATCTCAGTTAAATCTGCATAAGGCTGCGGAAAGTGAATTTTGCTAATAATTATCTATATAATTTGGCATACTTCTTCCTCAAAAAATATGACACATATTCAGTAATTGCACAGTTTACAGGGTGAAACTCGATGCCAGATTTTTAAATTGCTTCTCGGTATAGTTTGGCTTCTCTCAATTTTGGATGTTTTTCCATCTGAGGTACATTTTTTTTTCTGCACAGACTGGCAACTGTCTTATGATTTTATGGAAAGGATGGAAACATCAGTGTGGGCTTGAATGTTCATTACAGACCAGTGCAAGCTGTTGAAGAGAGATAAGGCATGGGTGGCAGGTTTGAATAGCCAACATATAGTGGAAATACTGCAGTGTAAATGCCCTTCAGACTGGTTAAATGGCCCGTTTAGCTTATAGCCCCTCAGCTGATTGGTGTTAATGATGCCTTGTTTGGAGACTCTATCTTGGTGTTTCAGTCTGGAAAGGAAAGGACACTGAGAGCAAAAAGTGCAAATACAATCTCCCCCTGCAGCCCTCAATATAACATGGTCCCAGGTTTGAGTTTATAATTTCTAATGATATACAATCAATATGTAAAGTAAGCAAGTAAGTATGTCAAGTGTTTAAACTTCCTAAAATTATGCAGTTAGTATTTAAAATAAATGTTACTCAGTGCAGTATGCCTGTAGCAATGGCTTCAGCTGTTCAGAACTGAGAACCACAACTAAATGTTTTATGAGGTATTTTATTATTGACACTAATTATTAATGTTTATATATAAATTACATTGATTTAATTGAGTGTGTTCCCTGCAGTCAATGGAAGAAATAGCAGGATGCATAAGATTCTCTTTGACTGGTCAAGGGATGATTTAGCGGATTTATAATCCGCTAACATTTTAAATGATTTCACTTCAGTTCAGCTTAATTCGTCCCCATAGGAATGACTGGTTTATGGGTAAATGCATCAGGAAACGATCAGTGAAAAAATTTAATATCTCAAAGAAATAAAGACAGAAACTGAGACAGAAAAAGAGTAAAGAGCAGAGAATCCACAGGACATATGGATTTTATCAAACACAAGAACATTTATGATGACTAATCCAGTTCTCATAGGCTAGCAACATTATTGTTAATTTCTATGGAATAAAGGGTCATTCCAGTGTTTTTAAACCTGGGCCCCATTTTTCGATAACTGGGGGTCTAAAGGACTAATCGGGACAAAAAAATGTTGGAATTGCTCCAGTACTGAGTTAGATCGCCTCAGCCGGCAGCTGCAAAACGGGCTGCAGTGTAATCCTTGGGGGAAATTGTCCCTGCAGGGTGTTATCCAATGGACTGCAGTGAACGCTGTGTTTCATTAGATGACATACTACAAGTTGGGTGGTACTTTGTTTTGGCTTTACTGCTTTCCCCATGGCAGCCGGGTCAAAAGCTTTCTCAGAAGATGAATTGTGTTGGAGTAGCGTAGCTTAGTGTTATCTAAAAGATAAAACAAAATAAAACAAAACAATGTGTTGTGTTTGTGCATTTCTGCATTGTACCTTTGCTGGATAGGGACACACTGAAGTTGTGTCTGGTTGTGCTACAAATTGTGCTCCAAACACAGCCAAAGAAGAGAAGAAATCCTAAACCAAAGCACTTTTATCTAAAATGTTGCTCCAAGAGCAGAGAGACCTGCTGCAGACAAGTGAAGGTCATCTTATTGGCCAAAGTTATTGTGTTGACCTGGCATACATGAAAGCTTTCCATAATGTTGACAGACACTTAAAGATAATAACAATCTGCACCTGTCAGTGGCAAAAACAAGCACTTTTAGTGGACACACACTGACAGGCAAAATTGCCCCCAAGAATTACATTTCAGCCCATTTTGCGGCTGCCAGCTGAAGCGATGTAGCTCAATACTGGACCAGTTCCAAATGATTTTGTCCCTTTTGGTCATTTAGACCCCAAATGATGGAAAAATAGGGCCCAAGTTTAAAATGACCTTTGAAGTAGTGAAGCTTTGAGGTTCAACACACTCTTTGCATTTCAGCTTACCATTTGAATTTGTAATTCAGATCAGAACAGCACATTTGGGACCTTTAATATTACAACAGATGTAACCCTGCATACTACAATTACAATTCACATTTGGCAGATGGTTTTATCCAAAGCGACAGACATTTTTATACATCATAAGCAAGCATCTACTCAGGATTTAATATGCCTCGGTATATGTTTCATAACAATGTCAAAGGAATTTTAGAACAATTTACAGAAATACAGGGTCGATTTTTCCTTCAAGAAGCATGGTGTGTATAAACCACCACCACAATAAGCAACGACAACACAAAAAAGCCCGATTTTATTCATTCTGTGTTCTTTTCAGAGAGTGCTTTCAGGCTGACAGTGGAGCCAAATACAGGACACAAAATGATGTCCCTCTCTGAAAAGAGCAGAGAGGTGACATTGAGGCACAACCAACCATATCTGGATCACCCAGAAATATTTGAGGGTTATCCACAGTGCAGTGTAAAGAGGCTGCCACTGGCTGTGATGTAGAGCGCACAGGGTTTTGGATTTATTTAGCAACAGCACATAAGGGACTAAGACTTGACTGAGTGGTTAATTTGATATAATATGATACTAACTATATGGCTAGGCTTAATGATAGGTGACCTTTCCTATCTGCCTACTCTCGCACAACAGGGCTGTATCTTCAGTGGGATGCCTCTACTTTGTCCACATGTTATTCCTCTGTGGGGGCTTTAGTCACTTGTAAACTTTACACTCCAGATTTACAAAACTACTTCAAATTGTGCTTGAGGTCTGCTAGAACTAGAACACTAGAAATACTTTTGACAGAATGCTGACTTGTGGCCACATGCATCTCATCTTTTGCTCTGCTCATTTAAAAAAGTTCCTCACTGTAAAAAATTACATATTAAGGTTATAACAGAGGGTTTTTGTCTTGTTATATCAGCCACTGTACCCCTCAGACTGCTACAGTATAAAATTTGAAATAAGCTGTTTTTTCTTGTACTTACTGTAACGCATGGCCAGCTGCAGTGCATGGTCAGGATACACATCTTGTCTATCATTCTGCAAGACATCCAGAATTAATATTCTTTTAGGATGCAAAACACTCACCAATGTATTTCATATGTTGTTAGCTCAAGTTTCTCTGCCTGTATGTATGTACTATTACTGTAAAGACAGTATTCACCCATTCTTCAAATCTCTCTGCTGTTGTGCTTTCCATTTTTATGGAAGGAATTGAGCTACAGTATCTCTTTTGTCATAGGATGAAGTCCACCAACAGATGGCGATGTTGGATTCAGAAAAAGGGAGCTGGTAATCACCAAGCTGTGCTGCCTTGCTCTGAACCTCTAATTATTATTATTAATAGACAAACAAGCATGCAGCATGCAATACAATATCAAACAAATTGAGCTGTGCAAATGAAGTTGTCATGAATGAAATTGCTCTGGTATTTGCACAATGTGCTTTGTAGTCAGGTGTTTTTGACATCAGTGCAGTTAACAGGATAATTGCTATCACAGCAAGGATGCTTGTATTAGTGCAACAGTCATGCATCTGGAGAATATGTCTGTTTGAGAAAAGAGTGAAGTATTTATGTCTAACATCTCCTTGGTCAAATCAAAGTCACTCTTGCGTTCTTGTTACTCTGAATATGAGCTAATGCTCCAGGCGTTGGCTCATGATCCGCAAAAAGGAGAATAGGAGTAGGAGGAGTAGGAGGAGGAGGTTTGCATATATGCAGATGGAATTTAGTGGTCCCAGTAAACACCTGGAGCCGGAGGGGAAATGAGACGATCTTATTCACATGCAAGGCTTGTGCCACATAATGTGATGCTGCTAAAAAGCAATGCTTTTCATCCACTTGACACCAGAAGATAGGTATATCACCTCAATTCCCACTTTGAAGTGAATGCATCGTCTCCCCAAGGCATTCAAGCTTTACTTTGAACATGAAAATTCATGTTATGTAATTTGCTGCAAGGGGAGCAAATGCCTCTGGAAACATGCGTGTTTCTTGAGCTTGTCACTATGTACAAATCATCGCACACACTATTGGCCTCACAACAAAACCTGCCTTTCATTTCACACTGCAGGGTAGATGCTGATTTCCTAAAAGCTATTGATTGAAAATGGCACAGCTGAGAAGCGGGAGAGGAGTCATGAATGGCAACAGTAGTCTTTCACTTCCACCGTTCTCCAGCTGTGCTATCTATTGCAGCTTGGTCTTGAAGGGGGGAAGAGGGCCGTCCCTGCATACGGTCTTTTTCACGGGGGTGAAGAGACACGGCTGCCACTCCCACATGAACTTGAGTACTAGACTATAGCTTTGAGAGGTTTCCTTTTAAAAGAACGATCAAAACAACTGTGTTTTCTTGGCAGAATTTCTGCACTCGTGGCCCAGTTTGCACTAATTGCAATCGATGGCATTCCTAACCATCTGGTTTCATCTCCTTAGCATAAGACCGTTGACACAAAGTACATAACCAATACATTGGCTCTTATTAGTTGTTAGAACTACGTAGTGCAAATGTCAACTCAGTGTATATCAGTATGGTCAATATGTTCACCTGATGATTGCTTATATAGCATAGAATTCATTGTGCCCTCTGTCCTATTATTTCTCCACACCCTACACACACACACACACACACACACACACACACACACACACACACACTGGAGGACAACAGAGTGGGAGGAAGGGAATGGTGTATGCCTCAGCATTTAGTTAGCATTGGCATCAAACATGACAGAGTCCCCGTCTGGGTCGCTTAGTGTTGAGAGCTTGCAGAAGGGTTTTGCCTGTCGGCCTGGCTCTCCCTCTGTTGCTTCTGCCCCTTAATTCTGCTCTGTTTCTTCAGATGCCCAGCCCCTTTGTCAAGGCAGTGACATAATTATATAAGGCTTATGCAAACCTGTCTCTTGCTTGGAAACACAATGTTACTTAACTTTTGAAATTACAGGTTTAATGCATCTAATATATGGAAAGACAGTCTATCATACATGAGCTCAGATCTTGTAGGTTGCTATGTGCAGAATGTTTTCATGCCACTGTAGATCACTTGCATAACAAAATGGTAAATGGTAAAAAAAAACAGTAAATGGAAAATGGTAATGGAAACACACTACCAATGCTGTTAAAAACAGAAGGCCCAGTGATCTGTTCCATGCTTTCATTTGATCCAATTTGACAGTTTCCAGTAAATTCCCAGCAAAATCTATGAAAACCCATCAGCTGCTCTACTATGTTAGACATCAAAAGCAGCCATTATGGTACATAATAAAGTATGACATTTTTTCCAATATATAGGATGTGATGTAACTCTGAGCGCCACCATGGAAACCATTCTTGGAGGTTAGAGGAAAGATGAGTTGGACGGGGAACAGGAATGCCTTTGGAGTAATCAAATGGCCACCTCCTATCTTTGATGTTTAATCGAATCCGGACCATAACACACTTCCGGCAGGGCTCAGCAGGAGGTTCTGGTGTCCCACAACAACCCAGACAATAGAACACAGCTTAGCAAGGCCACTGAATTATTTGTAATCCAGTTTCTCAGCCCTCTCCTCTCATCTGCAATCTCATGGCCATAGGGTATCCAGAGGAGTGAGTCACTCCCTGGATATGAAAATACATCAAGGTAGACAGGCAGGAGGAAAGCCCAGGCCTTTCCCTCTGCGGTGGGGGAACCACTCTCCAGTGTGAGTGGGTGTGGCATTGGGTCACCCTCATTCTCTTGACCTGCTTGTTGGACCATAGTTGTTGGGGAATTTGAATCAAAGGCTGTTGGATTAGGATGATGGTATGAGCAGTGATATGTGTCATAGGGGGAGAAATGCACTCTTGCGAAATGACTGAACCAACTTGCCTGTCTCGATTAGAGGGAGTCCATTTAACTCTTGAACTACAGCGTGGTCTACACACACATTGAATATTGCGGCCAGTGGGCATTAGAAATGTATGACATGTCTTAGGGGGTGAATTCAGTGAAATGTCATCATGGGAATACAAGACTGTAGTTTTCTAGCCTTTTCTATGCTTTCTGAACTGTTAGGTTAGCAGTCACCTCCCTGACCTCGACCCTATTTTCACATAATGATAAATTTTGTCCAAAATTTCAGGGATTGTTCCAGTATGGTAGCCTGGCACAGTCATATTCTGATTTTGTTTCCATTGTTCACATCACTAAATAAAGTCTGGGCAATGTTGGGTTGAAACGGTTTGGAAGAGGCTAAACTAAAAATGAGGGCAGCTTGCACAGCTAAGCAAACAACACTGCAGTTAATCAGTGATAGTCTATTACTGGAAACAATGGGGACCAACACTTAGGCTCCAGGTTAAAAATGGATAGGTTATAATTTAGTCTCCAACACTCATGTGTCTGCTGTATCACTTACCTGGCCTTGGATTTCTTATCATGTTCTTCAGTCACAGCCATAAAATAGTCATTTTGTTGTGCCTGTCATTTAGGGCAGTAACATCAACAGCTGAAGCTAATCAGTTTTTCTTTCACCAGACCGCTGTGCAGGTGGCTCTTTGCCATGGTCTTCCCTCGTCTCATTTCCTCCATGACAAATAAAATGTCACCCGTGTGGTCACCTCTTGCGATGCTAATTCAAGCCCTATTAGATGTGGCTCCTCTTTATTCTTAAGTGTCTGTGGCTGCTCATTTCCTGAAGTGGCACCTTGGTCGTAATGAGAGCATAGAACAGAACATGTCATGCGGGTTGAAGGGACGTCTTGTTACTCTGTCAGCCTGTGCCTCTCCAAACCACTCGAGCCCCCTGACCCCACTGCAACCTTTAAAACAGAGTTGTCCATAAGTGTGTGTGTAGGCGTCTTCAGCTGTGCATGTTTGAAGGGGTTGGTTGAGAGTTTGGAGGACCGCCATTGTTGCTGGTGTTTGCTAATTGCCTTTGAGTGACATCTTACCCGAATTTCACGCTCCCTGCTGGAGCCTGCTGCTTGCTGTATCAGCCTGCTGTTGATTATAAGGTACTCTCATCACTGGGTGGATTACCATAGAAGCAGGGTTATTCACAGGCACTGATAATCCCTCTGTAGGGCGGCAGCGGAAGGGAGAGGCGTTACTTGATGAGACAAACGGATAAAGTAGCTGCCATTACGGGAACTGTGAGGTAGTTGATTTGGGTGAGACTGACAAAGAATGGGAATGACTTCATTAGGTGGATGACATCCTGCAATTATCGTTCTACATGTGCCTGAAATTATCCAAATGACTGATATGATAATCATACTCTGAAAATGATTTCAGCTTACATTTAGTTTCGCCATACACATCACCTTATGAACCTTCTCATCACTTCCTGTCCTACCCTCGTCCTATTCTCTTATTGTGTAGAAGTGCACATAAATAAATACGGCCTGTAGGCTACTGTGATTCATGACAGATAAATCTGAACAGGTCACAATATTGACTTGATGTCTGGGTGCCCTTCCTCTTTCATCTTTTTACAGGCAACAATACTGACTTATCAGCCGCTCAAAAGTCAATAAACTCACTTTTATTCAGTTGATTTTCCCCAAGCCCTCAGTCAGCTTTTTCTGTATTGAATGTGGGAGTCAAGTGGAGCGAATATTAGGCCTATGATACAAGTGTGGTGCCCCAGTGCAACGGGGAAGAACAAGGGATCCGTATCGGAGTCTCCATTAGTCCCTATCTTTCTGCCCCTGGTTGTCCCTCTCCCTCTGAGGTCATTAGGAGTCATGACTCTCTTTCCCATCATTAGATTAACTCCCATGGTCTGTCAGAGTGTTCAGGAAGGCCATACTCATTACCCAAGATGCCCTACTTCACCAAGCACACAAAAGCCATGCTTTCACCTTGTAATTTGAGATAGACAGGCTCATCAAACCGGGAGGCAACAGTGAGATATGGATGTGCCGCCGCCACTATCGGCAGATATTCATGTCCTGTACCGCCTTGATTACACAGGCGGATTTAGAGTGCACGGTTGGCAGAGGCGATGTTCCTGGGGACATATTAGGCACATTAGTTTTTCCAGTTTCTGCCAGCAGCATACCACGGCTGGAAGGATTTGGTACACAGTAGTCACAATGACAAACAGAGAGGCATTTACGATAATAGACTTCTTAATAGAGTGGATGCATAACACTTGGCTATATTCCTGTCACAGCAGTGTTTTTGTCCCTTTTCGGAAATAACTCTGTGGCCCGTTGTCCTTGTGGAATACAAATTGAATGCACACTGGTATCCCCGGGACAACAACAGCAAAACAACCTTAATATCAACAAGGATTCAATCATTTATTTAATCAGGCAGGAAATAACAAGATCTCATTTAGGAGCAAAGGAAATGGTCTGACTCATAAAGAGATGAAACATGGCATTAATTGCTATGATCCTGCACGTAGAGGCTAAATGGTGAAAATGTAGTCTTCATGCTTGAGAATGTTTGATGCACATACCTGCAGTTCTGCCCCTGAGAGAAATCTCCACTGATACAAAAGAATAAAACTGACAGCCGTTCCAGCTACGCTTTGATGCTGCTGACACCGTGAGTTTCATCAGCAAGGATTTCCCTTCAAATAAAGATGCAACAGGCTGCAGGAATTTAAAAAGCACTTGTTTATTCTTGGAATTAGAGAATTAGAGAATGTCAAGTTGGAGGCAGCTTCACTTTATTATACTTTGTACTGCTTTGAGGACTGATAAGTAATGATCTCAGATGCAATGAGATTACCTCTCCTCAACCTCTCCTCCACAACTTATCATAAAGGAGAAGAAGCCTCACTATGAGTAATTGCAGCAGTTAGTTTTGACCACATTGGCTAAGCACATGCTAATTAAACTGATTCAAACAAAGATCTTGAAAGTCTGTTTTAGTTTTGGTGCCCATGATGCAAAGCCCAAGCTGCTGTAGGTGCCTAATCTTTAGTGACATCTTTTGTTGGGTCCTGTAATTTGTTGGAGTGATGCAAAATTTGATTACACAGTGTGTAAAGTGATTGGGTTTAAAATTTCCTGTGGGATTCATCTTGGATTCTTCTGTCAAAGCTTCCAGTTGATTTAGAGTGGCTT
>OMLB01055392.1:0-10979 GCA_900302555.1 Myripristis jacobus
GGCAGGGATGATGACAAACCAAAGATGGGCGATATTTTCCTTATAGCAAAACTGCCTTGACCCGTTACACCCACTGTCCCTCAGTAGTCTGCCTCTGATCTTCCTCGCTTCACAGTAAAAGAAAAACAATGTTCCCAAACTAACAGAGTGTACACAAATTACATCAAGCCAAGGTTCTTTTTTTTGTAGGGGGGGGCATGCAGTTGTTTGTCTCATGGAGCAACAAAGAGCGGCCTTGCCTGCTTGAGCCCCATTCACATTAAAGTCAAACCATTTACATTGAAACTGCAACAACAAAAAAAACTCTCATCTCTACATCAGATAACCGTCCAGAGAGCTGCTGAGCTACATCCCAGGGGCTGACGCTAGGCCCCTACCCTGAGTTTGAGATATATGTAGCACAAATACAGGGAATACAGTCGGTGCCAGGAGACGACAGTCAGAAGACAAGACTGATGATGGAAATCATGTTGGCCTCACTCTGTTGCAGCTGCAGAAGATCCAGTGAAATTTATATTAATTATATCAAGGCAGCTGGATTTGATGGATAGAGATGAGATTTTTTTTCCCTCTACATCAAAAAAAGCATCAACATTTTCATCAACACATAATTGCTCTTAGATTGCAGATGGTTTTAATTATACAGTCATTATCACATATAATGCCTAGTATGCATACTGTTATGTCTTTACACAAACAATGCATAATCATCATGATAAGAACAGTCCATAGAAAACTTGTTATGAAAATGAACAACTTGGACACATCAAGGCCTTCCTTTGACCTGATAACATATTTTAACAGCTTGGAAAATATCAATCCTGAGATTCAAACAGTGGGTTTTGAATGTTGTTAGTCTCATGTAGACTATACCAAATACAACTGTGATGCAACTTCATTGTTGATTAGGAAAATCTGTTTTATCTTATTTAAGGACGATGAAATCATGCAAAATATCTCAGGACAAGATGCTCTCTTTCTGCTTCCCTTTTCTCTGCTTCCCTTTCCCGTTGCTCTAGTATGAGAAAAAAATATGAATAGTATTTATGGACATACAGTATCAGTGAGAATAAGGTGCCATGATTCCTTCAACTGAAACTTAGTAAATCATCAGTTCATCAGGTAATTCCTGCACACACCACACACACACACATGCTCGCGCACACACACACACACGCACACGCACACGCACACGCACACACACACGCACACACACAGACATGCCTGCACACATACATCCTAAATGCTTACAATTTACATCATATTACTCAAAACTAACAAGTAAAAAGCTCATTTGTTGGTTCACATTTTCTATGGCAATATAGTCTGACAAGAGTAAGGTCACAGTCTCTACAATGTTGGCCTTTACTGTGGCAGCACTCCAGCTCTTTTGTTCATAACCATATGTAGCTGATTGCTGCCAATGCCACTGTTGTCATGTCCGTCAGAGTTGTATAGTAATTAGTTTTTCTCTCCGAGTATATCCCTCCATTCTTCATTCGTCTTTTCTGTGCACATAATTATGATGTACTCCACTGGTGTACACAGGTATTTCTTAAATACCATAAAAATCAATCACCCCATTTAGAGGTAAAAGCATTTTGTTTTGTGGAAAACCAATTACCTCTGCTTTGCAAGTGCAATTTTGTCTTTAGAGGTGGGGTGGGCCACTCAGACCTCACATTCTATGGATCCTGATATTGTGCAGGTGCATGGCCTTGTCTCATTCACCAGAGAGTCCATGGTTTCTGAGTTTGAATGGTAACTCAGATAGTACTCTTGCAACTGAGAGTTCAGGTCTAGCTCCTGCTTCCGGCCCTTTTTCCTGCGCTTGTGGTTGACTGAGTGCTGCTGCAGCTGCCTCACAGTGTTGGGGTAGCGCCTCCACGAGACATAAATAACCAGAAGGATCAATGACAGTGACAGAAACAGGGCTACGCTGCCTGCAATGATTTTATGGAAAGCCATATGTTCGAACTGTAGCTCAGGGATAATTGATGGGGACGTTTCTGGGGAGATGGGCCCTGTGGAGATCACGGCTGTGGACTCCATTGCCTTTCTGTCGGTCACAGTAGGAGGGACAGGCGGAGGCGTTAACCTCTGCACCGGTGTCTCAGGAGGACGCTGCTCCGTAACACTAGGGGGAGCCGGGTGGGCTGTATTGTTCACAACTGGGGTTGATGTCAGTATGATCAGAGCAGTGGTTGAGAGCACACTAGGTATGTCCACACATATTGAGTAGTTCCTCACAACATCCACAACCCTTTCTCCCTGCATGGGCTTGGGGCTGCTACATATCATGCTGATGTCCTTAGGATCTCTGTAGGTTTTGAGCCATCCCATGAGAGGGCAGATGCTGGGGCTGCAGTCCCAGGCATTACCAGCCAGGCTGATGGTGTTCAGGGAGGTCCACGCTGCTACGGCTTCCATAGGCACGCCACTGAGCTTGTTAGATTCGAGATTGAGTATTTGCAAGTTTGGCATACACTGAAAAACAGCTGGGTCCAGGACATGGATTTCATTCCCTGAAAGGTCTAATTTCTGTAGTCTCTGCCAGGTCCAAGGCGAGCCCTGACTGATGGATCGTATGCGGTTCCATTGCAAATAAAGAGCCTCGAGGTTGGTAAGGCGCGGGAAAAGAAAGAAATTGATTCTGGAGAATTGATTGTGCTCTAAATGCAGCTCTTTCAACTTGAACAACCCTAAGAAAGTTGTGCGGGTGAGGCTCCGCAAGCGATTATAACCCAGGTCTAGGAACTCCAGGCTGCGACATTCCAGAAACGTGCGAACGAGGATCAGTTTCACACCGTTCGATCGAAGGTGGAGGTTTTGTAGCTTGCGCAGGCCATAGAAATGGCCTGGCTGCAGGGACTGTAGCTGATTGTAGGACAAGTCAAGATTGCGCAGGTTGGGTATGGCACTGAATGTGTTATTGTGCAGATGCGTGATCTTGTTGGAACTGAGGATCAACTCTTTGAGCCGACGCACACCATGGAAGGCTAAAGCATCTATAACACCGATGGAGTTGTGGTCCAAGTAAAGCCATATAAGCTGATTGAGATGAGCAAACTGGTATGGCAGCAGGACCAGCAGGTTGTTATAGCGCAGCGACAGACCTTGGCATCCAGTGGTGATGTTTTCTGGGATGTCTTGGAAGATGCCAGATTCGCAATAAACAATCTTTCCTTCACAGCGACAACTTGTGGGGCACATCCTCTCCCCCTTGCTGAGCAGCAGCAAAACAGCTGCCTGAAGAAGGAGACATGATAACCTCCAGTCCCAGATCACAGAAACTGTTGGGGGCAGAGTAGGAGAGAGGCAATCAAAAGGCTGACTAGTTTTAGAAAATGTGTGCTCAAAGACTTATGAATAAGTAAAGCTGGAAATTTCACTCTTCAAACAGGAGGAATTCTGTAACGAAGACCAGCTTAAAGTCTTATGTCTCAGTGCATGAAGAATTGATAATGGAGTCTGGCGTATACTTTTATGGATTTGTGAAAATATTCAGACACAGTGTTGAATCACTTGGAAGGCATAAGAAATAGATTATGGTTTCAACAAATACTTAAATAAACAGTATCCTGCTTATTCATTTTCATGTAGAAACAAAATAGTACAAAATAAGAACACAACTCTCCCATTTTTTTTTTGGAACTAATAACCGTGGCAATATAAATTGATCTAATAACCCCAGAGCTGTCGTCTCGGCTACAATGGGCCTCAAGAGGGAGAAAAATGTGTCAATAAATTATGTAAAACATAATGGCTTACCCATCGTTATTGAAGGAAGGTGTAATCCTCTCAAATAAAAGGATGGAGAGCACATTAAACTGCTCTCAGCTGGGAAAATCGCAGTTCATGCAACCTTTTGTCGGAGTTAGAGTCGATCCGCATGGCAAGCATCACTTGTGCCTTCAATTAGATGAGGAGATCATTTATATGCAAGTTTGCGCAGCGTTCAAAACCCTCTGATTTCTGTCTGAAGCCCTCAGAAATAGGACACCTTCACACTTGGTTCTTAGTTGGAGCCGCTGCTAGTTCAGCCTGCTGTGTGCGCAATACCCGTTTGAGCGCCAATAGACTGATCCACAATCCTCCATGCCTTGCAGTCTCTCTCTCTCTCTCTCTCTCTCTCTCTCTCTCTCTCTCTCTCTCTCTGTTTTTGAAATGCGTAAAGACGCGTAGGCGAGCAAACACTCTTGCGCCTTTGACATCTGTAATGAGTGATGATCAACTGCTCCTGACAGACAACGTAAATATTAGTGCACAATTATGCTGAAAGGTCCTGACTTTATTCTTAACAGTGGCAGCATCTGGTTCGTTTTCCTCCTTTGGCACAATATCCTATTTCGGGGGGATATTTTAATCCGGTTGATGCTGTTATTTTTATAACCATAATTTTGTGTGTTTCATCCAGATCCCACAAGCATTTGAGCAACTCAGTGACAGTTCAGTGGTTTATGAAATAGGCTTGTATCTAACCTACTGCTTAGAAAATATTGCGGTATTTGACCATTTGAATTCCACATTATTTGAGACCATATTGTTGTTCTCAAGATCCTTAATGACTGTTCACTTTCGCTACTTAATGTCAAATCTTTTTTTTTTTTTTTTTTTAATATTATTGTTGTTCTTTCTGTTGGCAAATGATTTTTAAAAATGCCACACACAAATACAGTAAACTTTGCATTATGGCTGATATTGAGTGGCAGGTCGTCATACACAGCTCAGTAGGTAAGTTTACCTGTATTTGCATGGGGAAATGTCCACAAAGAGCCAATTATAACATTTGAATAACAAAATGTTCTATTGACCTAAATGGCACGTGGCTTGCAAATTAGGTGAGATTATATAAACAGTTGGCGTTAACACAGACATGCAAGAGGTAAGATATTTACCATAATCATACATTGGCACATAGTCCCATTATAAAATAGTGAGGCTGTGCAAATATCAGGGCTTTTGGGGGCTTGGTGGTCCGGGGCCTCAGGGCACGCTACACCTGCTGGCAACAGATTTAAGCTTCCACATTTCCCACTGTGCTTAATCTATAAATGTTTAGCAGGTCAAGTCTGCCCTGGAGGTTTTAGATTATGTGATATTTCCCAAATGCTGTTTCTTTTGTTTGTCTTTCAACCTGTTGACACCACAGATAAACATTCAGTTTTTGAGCAATTTGATGCAGTTTATGGCAGAGAACTTATCACTGTCACTGCTTCGGAGCTGTAGGTTGAGCTATTTTTAAATTGGCTAATATGGGGGGAACCTGCAAATGCCAAAATATATTGATTTGGTTCACAAAACTGACAAACTTGTTAAAGATGCCCTAAGATACAGTTACCATAATATTTTGATGTCATTGTGCCACAACTTAGTGTATTAGATTGTAACTCCATGTTAGCTGAAATTTGGGGTCTGGACGTGACAGGAAGGTGAGAATGGCTTGAGGTGGTATGGAGGAATACCATACCATGCGTGGTTTAATAATTCATATGTCACTCATGTGATGTTCAAGGACAGGAGGCAGCAGCCATATTAGAGCTCACACACCTTACAGCACCAGTGACACTGCTGATGACGGTGCAGTGTAGTGGTTAAACTGATGATGATGATAATGATGATGATGATAACGATGATGATTATAGTGATGACGATGATGATTATGATGCTGATTATAATGATGATGATGATTATGACGGTAACTACGTGGACATTATTGGTCAAAATAGTCTGGAAGATGATATACTCCAGAACCACATGTTCATTCATTCCAAAGCATGAGGGAGGGGAGTAGTCTGGGTTTTGTTTCTCGCCTCATTGGCTGGTTAAAATGTTAATTATGACAATGATAGTGTGATGTTGACATGCACATGCCTCCACACCCTAAGACAGCGGGGGAGGTTTATGTAAATAACCAGTTAACACCTCTGGACGTCTGGAGATAGTGTTGAAGGGATGGTGACAGTAAGATTATTGGTATTCAAATTAATTGTTCCTATGAAACAGGCAGTCGCCAGCAGGCAGAGCGAAGAGGGGGGGGGAATGCTTGAAGCAAAGGAGATAGGGAAACCTTTGAGTCTATGGTCATTTAATGCTCATTTTTCATACTTTGCTGACTGTACTGTGAACATACATTCATCACAGTGGACATAATGGTCTGGAAAATATGATTTTGACTGTATTGTGTTAGACTAGTTGAGCTGTAATGTGTGGTAACAGCAACCCCTTGTGTACAAAAAGAGAAATGTCCTGTCCTGTTTTTTTGAGCACTTGACATTGGTCTCAAAGTCCACGCCTTCAGGGACAATAAAGGAGAGAAATCAGCATTCATATTACCTGTGGTTAGCTGATATGAACTAATGCATTCAAATGAATACTTGACTAATACTCTTAGTCAAACAAGGCTTCCTCACACGTCCATTGACTGCAGCAGGAATTCATTTATGAATTTCAAAAAAAAAAATCACAGCTCAGGTGAATCAAAGACGTGTGAAAATGAGTGTATCTGTTACATTAATTGCCCCAGTGTTATGGAAGGCTATCACATTTTGCAATGCAATGTCAAACAAAATCAGACCTTCAAAGAGTGTGCTGCCTCACACCTCAGAGATCACATGCTAATGACGTGTGGAAAATGTGCTGTTTGACAGTGACGCTGTGATGAGAGATTCCCTTACAAAATTCATGGAGAGGTGTTTTTTTTTTTTGACAACTTTTGCAGATTTAAAAAAAAAATGTATTGTGCTGCATAGATTTTTCCACAAAAAAAGAAACCTGCAGTCAGTAAGAAGGAAACTGATAGAAGAGATTACAGACTGCACCCACTGTCTCTCAGTAATCTTGTGACAGCACCAGGAGCCTTATCAAGCGCCTCTTATCTTGCATATGCAAAAATATAGAAAATGAGGAGAATATGTGTGCATGCCACCCAGATTTTGTAATTCTACAATATAATAATTTCCAGATAAGTGGCAGCTTCTATCTTCTAAATGCCAGTGACCGTTTGCATAGAGAAATGACAGTCGATAATACCTCACACTCTTTCATGTATTGTGCACAATTAATCTGTTTCAAGTCCATTGAGACAGATCAGGCTGTCAGTCCACCTTTACTGAATGATTTTAAAGTTAATCTTGGAAAAGTTATTGGTCACACATAAAGTATGAGTTTATCATTTCCCTCCAGAAAGTTACATTCTGAATGTATGTCTAGACTGACTTCTATAGATCCTGTTGCATAGAAAGATTGATGATAGACAGATAGAAAGATAGATACAAAGACAGAGAAAGTATTTCATACTTTTGTGTCTATAAGAAAATTGAAGTTTCTTCATGAATCTTTGACCTTTTACAATCTCTCTTGTGCCTTGCTTTAAAAAAAAGATCTTCAGACATGACAAAACACACCAAGCCCAGGCATCCTACCCAGCCAGACACTGTTTTGAACCATCATTTTTGTGTGCAGAAAGAGGTCATCCGTGCTTATATTTTCAAAATGGCCTTTCCTGACCTCTGAAAGACAGAAGCTGCCAAGTAATCCCTTGGTTAGAGCCCGTGCCCTTTGGTTCAAGAAGACAGGTGGATAGCATTAATCCAGCAAAATGTTAACATCGATGACCTTGCCTATTTTAAAGTGAGGGGCTCAACACACTGGTCAAGGAGCTTCAAATGAATTTTTGCCTACCTTTTTTTCCATGGAAACACCCCAATTGATGCGCATTCTGATCTAAAATGTTCTATTTTTCAGGTTTTTCTTAGCACTCGGTGGTTTACTAGAGTGTGTGCTATCAGTGGTGGAATGAAAGAGTATGATCATAACAAATTATGATCCTGGAAATGATTCATTTTGCAGGGAACTCTTAAGTATTACGGTTGTTTGGCTCTTTGGCTCTAAACACAGGTGCTCATTACCATCATCTGTGTAACATGTTACCACATGGGACTGCTCATAGAAATGTACTTTTATGCATTAGAGCGATATATAAAAGAGTAGACTATCACAAGAGCATGTTAATTCTATTATGAAGATCATTTGCTGCTGAATGCTCTCTGTGAATGAATAGTTATGGGTTTTTTCCTTTACAGTGATAGGGTTTTTATGGAGAGAGTGTTTATTATTACCTTTTCTCATTAACCACATGAATGTTGTGGGTGGCGCCTCTGCACCTGATGTTTCATCATGCAAAATCTTCCAAGCAGATACTTAATCACACGTGAAAAGCACAAACTAAATAAAATAAAACATAATATGAATGCGGGTCAAAGGAACAAGTCGTCAGCCTCTAACTGACAGACACCTGCAAGAATTTCCTCAGTGCTGTCAGGTTGATTCATCTGAAAAACATTATTAAGCAGAGGAACATCTTTAAAAAAAAAAAAAAAAAAAACTTATCAGAATAAGTATCATAATATGAGGAAGACATAATAATTAAGCTGGAGTATGATGGGGATCAACTTTAACCCCTTCAGTCCTCCCACTGGGGGCTTTGTCATTGCTGTGCAGCTGAACTTTGTTCAAACCCAAAGAACTTTATTTTAAATTATAGTAGAGATCCCAAGGTGTCCAAAAATACCAAATATGTCCTGCTGGCCTACCTGGAAATGTGCATAAAATGATGCACAAGACGCCTTGGGTTTGAATATTTCACTCAATATAATGTAGTTTCAGTGAAGCGTTACAGGCAGCAGATACAAAATATGTATGTAACATTCTTGTACAATATGGAAAAAACAGGTCTTTTTTTCTAACTTTGAGGCAACTTAAGGGGCAGTATAAGAGAAAATCAGATTTTAAAAGGTAAGAAATCAACTTAATGCATATAATGTACAAATATATGTACAAAAACACAGCATCAAGGGATAAAGTACCCCACGCTTTTGGACAGGAACTTTCTCCCACAAATATTTACCCAATGTTTGGATATTATGGTTGTAGAATTCACTGAATAATTTAAGTTGAAAGTTGGGGTCAGATAAACTGTCAAGTAAGCAGAACCTGCTTTAGTTTTTTCTTTTCTTTTCTTTTCTTTTCTTAATTATATGCCACCTACATTTTTGCACTCTGTTACAGTAGGATTTATTATGCTGCAAAAAAGCAGGTCCCTCCCTTGCTGTATTATTCAGGGCTCAGTCACTCACAGACAGTCATTAAACTTTCATAGGACACAATTTGGGGGCTGAGTTGTTTGCAAAGCGAGGTGAGTGCATATGGTGACAGTATACTGTACCTTTGGTGTTGTGTAAGGCATCGGTTCCCATATTTTTTGTGTCAACAGCTCCAACATAGATGTGAAAAGGCACTGATGTCAATTGGGTAACATTTTGTTAGGTATGATTCAGTTATGAATTTATACTTTAGGTAGGGAGATAACAGTGGAGGTGTGAAACTTCTGCTAAGAATATAATTCCTCCATATTTTTCTGTTGTCTCATTGGACTTTCTTGTTGTAAATGTGCTACTAATAAAATTTAACTGCTCTTTATTTCACTTGAAGACCCACTGGAGCCCCATTAATTGGATCCCTGGGGTCACAAAATCTGATTTAGGGCAGAAGAAACACAAGTCCTTATGTTATTTGAAGCTTATTGTTCTGACAATCAGTCAGATTCAGATGTAACACATGTCGAAGTAACACACATAAAGCAGGAAAACTTGCAAGTTGGGACTGTTGCAAGGAGCAAGGTGGTGATATCGCTTCCAGTGTTGAATATATAACATTTTCTGACTATAAATATACTAACCTGTGAAACTGAATTATTGATCCACTGTATTTCTGCATTCCCTGCATATGCCGGTTATAGCAAATACCCAAAGCTGGATGAAATGCAAAAGTGGGTCATGTCAGATTTGTTCAACAACATAAGTCAGAATTGATGCACAGACCACAGGGAATTAAATGAAACTTAACACGGGATGATGGCACAACAGCAGTGTACTGTGAATTCCTAATAGGTATCATATTTCTCCTCATGAAGCTCTTAGAATTTGTATTCGCAGATCATTCGTGTTTTGACAGCTTACACATCAAACTGACCAGTTCCTTGACCTGTGGATGAAGCGAGAGGAGAAATGGGGTGAAGGGGACAAACTGTTCAGCAAGGTCATTAGTGTGAAATACAGCTTTCCTCACCAACCTCAGACAGATGAAATTGAGGCAGTACGTCAGAGGACTTGACAAAAAAAAAAAAAAACAGCTCACATGTAACTAGTCACCAGTGAGTCAGAGCAAAGTGGAGAAACAAAGACAGAAGGAAACACAAACAAAGCACAGGACACATGCCAGTCATGTTTGCGCAGTCACGGCTGTCTATTTGCACTGATTCTCTGTGTCATAGTTGCAGTGATTGTGATATACTGAATATATTGTAGTTATGCAGCTTAACTCATCCAACTTTTCCAGTGTTGACATGCATGATAGAGCCCCCACATAAACCTACAGTTCATCCAGGTGCTTTTTCAGGTTAGGGTCACGTGTAGCTTTCAGTGTGGAGCACCAACTTTAACAGTGTACACTGTGAACAGTGTAGAAAGCGTTGTATTTGACAGTTCCCCATTGCCACATGATAAAACTCTAGCAAAGATGGTGTGGGGGTGGTGGCCTCCAGTTACCAGACTGATTCTCACAAAGGGAATTTAAGCACTCACTGTAACTGATGTGCGAGATGCTTCACTTTATACTTTTTGTTTCCACCCATTTTCCTGTACAAACCAACTACAATATTGTCTCAAATGTTCATTAATGTCCATTAACAGTAATTACTCTGCTCATTAAGTGCAAGGGCTGCGGGACCCATTAGAAGTGATGAGTTTGACCGTGACTCAAAGTCCCATTACGAGGCCTTGAGAACATCCTTTTGTGTACACATGACGCATTTTTGTGTCAGTGTGCAGCAAAGAGATGAGGATAAAAAAATAATTTCCTCCACTGAGCTTTTCAACTTTGTTTCATGATGGCAACTAGTACCATATGGGGGGGGGGGA
>OMLB01055392.1:11994-39374 GCA_900302555.1 Myripristis jacobus
GGAGCGTTTGTTTTTTTTTTTTTTTTTTTTTTTTTTGCATCGCTTATGAATGATGACTGCAGGCTGTAGGATCTGGCAAGGATTTTGCTCTCACCAACTATTTGACAGATCATGCGTGATACATTTGGTGATCAATCACTGCTCCCATATCCCAAGAAAAGGCGTTTGACAGTGATAATGGATGTAAATGTGTCTTCAGCCTGAACAGAGTTGCAATGAACACAGGAATGCAAATTAAGTAGGCTGCCTAGTCCGCAAATAACCCCCCTCCCCTTATTAACAAATGCAATAACCTTATAGTAAGGATTATTACATGTGGATCCCTGATTTAATTATCTGTCCTATTCTATTCTATTCTTTTCTATTCTATTCTATTCTGTAGATGCTGGATATGTTTGGTCTGTCCTCTTTCCTCTTTCATTACTCTATCACTTTTCTGTGTATCTGCAGGACTTCCTGTGCTTTTCAAATGGCTTGTATTCACAGTATTGGTGCCTGCCTGGCTGGTTGCTGCTCCAAGCGCCATCCGTGAACGTCCCTGCCCCCAGAGCTGTAGATGTGATGGGAAAATAATATACTGTGAATCCAATGCCTTCCGTGATGTGCCAGGCAATGTGTCTGTAGGAACGCAGGGCCTCTCCCTGCGTTACAACAGCCTGGTGAACCTCAGAGCCCGTCAGTTTTCAGGCTTGAGTCAACTGGTGTGGCTGTATCTTGACCACAACTACATCAACGCGGTGGATGGCCAAGCTTTCCATGGGATACGGAGGCTCAAAGAACTGATTCTCAGCTCCAACAAGATCACACAGCTAAAAAACAACACATTCCACGATGTCCCAAATTTGCGCAATCTTGACCTGTCCTACAATAAACTGCAGGTTCTGCAGCCAAGCCAATTCCAGGGTCTACGGAAACTGCTCAGTCTACACTTGAGGTCAAATTCCTTAAAAACTGTCCCGATGCGAGTTTTTCTGGACTGTCGCAATCTGGAATTTCTTGATATTGGCTATAACAGGCTACGGAGCCTCACACGTAATGCCTTCGCCGGACTCCTTAAGCTCATTGAGCTTCATTTGGAGCACAACCAGTTTTCCAAGATAAATTTTGCTCACTTTCCCCGGCTGACTAACCTGAGAGCACTCTATTTGCAGTGGAACCGTATCAAATCTATAACCCAGGGCCTACCGTGGATGTGGACATCCTTGCAAAAGCTGGATATATCAGGTAATGAACTCCAAGTGCTGGATGTGAGTACATTCCAATGCCTGCCCAATCTGCAGACTCTCAACCTGGACTCCAACAAACTCAGCAATATTTCTCAGCAGACACTGGAGGCTTGGATCTCGCTCACCACCATCAGTCTGGCTGGAAATGTGTGGTACTGTAACCCCAGCATATGTCCTCTGGTGGCCTGGCTGAGGGCATTTAAAGGTAACAAGGAGTCCACTATGATTTGTGCGGGCCCTAAGGAGGCACAAGGTGAGAAAGTAAATGATGTGGTGGAGAGTCTTAATATCTGTACGGCAACACCTACCCCTGTTTCCTCAACCACATCCGCCCTCACTTCCCCATCTCAGCCAAAGCTGCAGCCTCTTCCCACACAGTCTGTCGTGGATAAGAAGCTGATCTGGAACAGGACGGCCACCCCCACTCCCTCTGAGGTCTCCCCCACAATCCCTTTGCCAGACACTGAGTATGTGTCCTTCCACAAGATCATAGCCGGCAGCGTGGCCCTCCTTTTATCTGTGGCTATAATTCTGCTGGTTATCTATGTCTCATGGAAGCGATATCCCAGCAGCATCAAACAGCTACAGCAGCGCTCCATGGTGAAAAAGCGCCAGAAAAAGGCGCGGGAGACTGAGCGCTCCCTCAATTCACCACTGCAAGAGTACTATGTGGACTACAAGCCTACACACTCAGAGACTATGGATGTGCTGGTTAATGGGACAGGACCCTACACATACACCATCTCAGGCTCCAGAGAATGCGAGGTATGACCGTTGCCCTCCAAAAATCCATTTCCACTGCGAGGCACGAGAGGTAAATTTTCTAAAAAAATATGCAGAGAAACATGTTCTTTTCTCCTGTGGTCTTGTCTGTCTTGGGATTAGGAGGTAAAGGTCAGTGCATGGTGACTTGTATTGCAATGTGCTGCGTTTGTTCAATTCCGTTTGATTACCCACCGGCTGTCCTAAATCACGTGGCTGTGAAGTTATATAGGTATTGATACGATTTCCATTAGCTGAAACTGCAGCAGTATCTCATCTTTCTGGGTTGCAGTCACAAAGATAAAGTGCAAAACTTACATCAGATATAACATCATATATAAAGTAAGGCAAAGTATGCCCATCCTTCATTCCTGACATAAGCGATCTCATTGATAGATCCATATATTTTCAGTCAGGCAGTTACTTATTCACAAATGGCTTGCTGTCCAGAGTGGAATGATAAAAATTTATTGGATCAAGTCACTGTGCAGGTGGTCCTCTCCTATCCTGTGTGTTTGCTACAACAGCAGTGCTTTATTTGTGGCAAATATGTGAGTCATATGAGACTTGATATTTGTTTTGCTGCTATATTAAATATGTAATTATTTGCAATCTTTCCAGCTTATCATATATGTCTCCCTCTCTCTTTCTGCCTCTAGCCGTAGATTACTTAAGGTTTTATTCATTAGTTTAATTTACAAGGTACAAACAGTCAGCGCAGGCTGAATAACGTCATAAAGGCCCGGAGCCGAGTAAAAGCTAAATTATGCATTTGGCCTTGATTTCTGTTATGCCTTTGTATACTACTATTGCAATATGCAACAGTGTGTTCAAACTGCAGTATGTTATTTTGCCTAATTTCAGAAATATAGAGCAAATCTTATGCAAACTGAAATTCCCAGTCTCAAGTCTGCAAATTTAAATTCTCATCCTGAGGCTAAACTCCTTTACATGACTGCCTCTGAACTACTGTACGGCACAAAGGGATTGAGACAGAGAGTCCTGACAGAAAGACTAATCAATTTGCTCATGCTTAATTAGGCACTTTTTGCCTGTGTACTCTTTTTTCCCTAATGCTATACATCTGTCTTCCCCTGTCCAGCAGCTTTTTTCATTTGGCAGTATGGTAAAGTGTGATTAACAGTACATGCTGTGATGGGAGAGACGTAGTGTCACTGAGTCTCTGCTGCACCTTTATTGTCTCTGGGCTCCTTTTGTCGGACTAACCAGACATGCCGAGGAGTGCAGGAGACATCTTTCTCCTCCATTGTACCTGTCAGCACGGCTCAGAGAAGAAGTTTTATCTCACACTGACACTCAGCTCATTTCCTATATTCCACACAGACCTTATAAATCATTTTGTAAAATATATTTTAAGACAGTGGCAGCCAGTGTGCTGGAATGCAGTGTAGCACCACTTCCCCTCTTGTTTTGCTCTCTGCTGAAGCCACTGGAGGGGGCGAGCGCAAATACGTTTCATTGTTTTCAGTAATGTCAGATAATATGAAGTACACAGGTTGTTAAATCAGCTCTTTGTCACAATATCTGTGGCAGAGCATTTCTCAAATACAAGGGAAGCTTGAGGTGAGACAGTTGCCTTATCAATCTTGTAGCTTTCATGTGAGAATGTGGCGTGGGAGCATTAAATGGCAGACCTAATGGGGCTTCTGCTAGCTAGAATAACTAATAGCCCATCAGAGGTAAGGAGCCGAGACTTCCCTCAGCTTTGTTATTCCTTGCCCTCTACAGCTCAGGGAGCAGCCTGAGCTGTTAAAAATGTAATAGGATTTTTTTTTTCATGTGTGTGTGTGTGTGTTACATTTGGTGCCAAACCCTGCAATGCAAACTACAAATGCAAAGTGCATCAGGAGGCACATCTTTATAGAATAAACAATTTTTAAGAGTTTGTAAACTACTACCCGTTTAAAATGTATTTAGGTTAAAAAAAAAAATTGGTGCAATTACACTTTCAAACTATTACAAACTGCTGCATTATTCAACCACGTTTATATCAGGCATGGAACTAAATGCATCAAAATTCAGTATGTTGCAGTACAAAAAGCCCATGATGTGCGATGATGTTGTCTAGGGCTATTTTCATCACAATACCGGCAGTTTAGCACATTCCTCTCTGATATATGTGAAGGCATTTCAGTTTTATTGGATAGCACACAGTGCGGGGTGTCAAGGAAGATGAAAGTGAGCAAGATGGCATATCTGAAAGGGGCTGCTCCAGAGGTTCAAACTCACAATGTCAGAGGCACGTTGCAGAGTGTACGTCCTAACCCAGCGAGCCTCCAGGACACTATTTTAGCTGTACAAGATAGCAAGCACTTAAGCTATTAGCTTCATTTTCAATCAGGAGAATGAGCCTTGCAATTGAGGCCTGTTATCTTTTGCACATGCGCAGCCCGGTGGACTTGGAGTCACATTGTTTCTATTGATCTCCTCCAGGCACAGCTCGGCTACTTGGGCAGGAAACTGCCAGCTAAACCCATCAAATGCAAATTTCTGATGAACACTTTGAACTGTGCAGCTCCATGGTCTTCCTTGGGCTTCACTCTGTGGCACATTATGCCAAAAAATTGTGTGCCATCCATTTCTCTACTTGTACAACAGCTGCAGTAGCTGCTGTCCACCCACGGAGCAGCCCTGCAAAAGTTACTTGAGAAAATATCAAAATGAAAAATCCCACCATCGCAGCCAAAGGCGGTTCTTGTACTTGGCTACAATTTCCCAGCATTAACAAGGTGAGGCGATCCTGCACATAGAAAATTAAAGTTGTGCTATGAGAGGGCCAGAGGAAACGAGAGAGATCTGCAACCACTGGCATCGCCGGGTGACATGCAAAAGCCTTGTGCAATATAGACTATATAGCAGAGAGTCGACACATTTGTCACTAAGCTGAAAGATTAAGGAGCACTTTGGCCTGAATCAAGCTGTTTTCATCTTTTCATACATTTCACATGTGGGAATCCAAGCTCCCACCCTGGCTATATTAAAAACTAATGGCCCTTATAAGTATTTGCCTTAGACCAATATTGCAGCTGTGGGCTCATTTTATTCAGCAAACATTTGTATAACTCCTGGCCACTATAGTACAAGCCCAGCCTTAAAAATGTCAAAAACTAAAATGTAAAGATCAACAAGCAAAAAATGCTGCCTCACTAGCCAAGTAGACGGCACTTGCTTCATCTCTGCAGCACACAAACAAATGGGCAGAACGCATGGCCGATCATTTAAAGTGAATATCATCTGTTTCTGTGTTTATTGCTCCCTTGGGAAATAATGATTAGCTAGCGACATAACTGGCATTTACGTTTTGCTGTTTTCTTTTTTTTTTTTTTCTTTGTGTTGAGTTGTGTTAGCTATGTAACCGAGTCACAAGCTTGAGGAGAAGACTGAAAGACCTTTGCCAAGTGAGTTTTCCAGTTTAGGGAGCTTTCATGTTTGTTGATGGATTTGGCTTACCAAGACTCACTGGAGAAACGAACAACTTTAGACGCAAAAAAATAAAATAAATGAATATAAATACATATATATTGGTATTTGTACTTGTTTTCTTTTTCTTTCATCTGGTGGCCTTGCTCTTCAAACCTTCCATTTTTCTTATGTAGCACAATCACACACCGATTTTGTCCGCAGCCACCACTTAATGAGAAAAATTAACACGAGTTATTCAGTGCGAGCAAAAGCGAGGGGGCCCACGATCCTTGGAGAGGAAGGCAATTAGAAAGAAGCAGTAGTTTATTTTTATTATAACAAGTAATATTGTAAAAACAGGTCCACTTGAGTCAAACTCATGCAGCATTAAAGCAGGAAGCCACTGTCTGTAAAGTAAATTGGCTGCTGCTGTAACATTTTAAAGGAATTGCAGATGTGAGGAAATGTTACATCTGCCTGTTCTGTTTCTAGTGTCAAGCTTTGCATCATTTTTCTGACGCTGATAGGAATGACTTGCCATTTTTAAGTGGTAATTTAAAACCCTCTTCAGTAGACTTGTGTGCACAATCAGCCACACCACACTAGCTCAAGGTGCTATGCTACACCAGGGACCTGTTCCAAGGTAACTTATCTAAACAGTTTTAGAAATTTCTCTTTGATTGTGAGATCTTTTCGCCACGCACGTCCTTACTTAATTTGTGTACCGCTTTTGAGCCAAATGCGTTTCTCATCAAAAGAACAGGTCCAATGTTATTCGGCGAACAGTTATGTTTTTGCTCCCGAGAGATGAACTTACCTAGAGTTGTCATTTCTGAATCAGGTGAGGCTTGAAAGTTGCACTTTCAGGGTTACTCATATAATTTGGGCAAACAAATTTGGCGTTCCTGTGAAAAATACAGGACGTTGCTGAACTCATATAGTTCCCAGCGTTTCCCCTGGAGGCTGTGATTTGAGTTAAACACATGCAGTTGAGTTGTCATCACCACGCACAAAGCTATGTTCACAACTCAGACCTGCGTATCTTTGGTATTTAACACCTCTCAGGCTGCTGTGTGTGTGTGTGTGTGTGTGTGTGTGTGATTTCCTCCCAAAATAAATGTGTCCTGAGATGTTTATGATTCAGACTTCTGACAGAAGTTCTTTTTAGAGGTGCAACATCTGCTCTCGAGAGGAGGTGGAATAAATCTAACGAACTTAGCAACATTATGATTAGAAGCACACAAAAGTTCTGTGCGGTTCGAGGCCCGTAGTCTGAGATGCCTCCTGCGTATGAATGTGGCAATGGGGTTGCTTCATGATAATTAATCTCAGTATGGTTTTCTTCAATTCAGTTGATACTTTTTAAATGTATTATTCTTAGTGCGATTCCAAATGATGCATGTCTCAGCCGTAGTAAGCCATCCAATATTATGTTCACCCTCCAGGCTTCAACACAGAAAACACTGCGTTTCACTCTGGGTTAGATGTACACGAGATATTTACAGTGCATATAAAATAAACCAATTTCTACAAACTGTGATTAGATACACTAGCTAATGCAGTTCAAACAAATAATAGTGGCAGGTCATTGGAGATAAAATCTGGTGGTGACAAAAGCGTAAAAGAAAATCTTTTATTATCATTATTGTTTACAGCCAGGTGCTTTTTAAAGGGGCACATGTAATCAACACTTCATTCTCTAAGAGCTATCTGCTAGGGGAAAAAAAGCCCTGCTCTCCAGTCAGGAAGGCAACACAATTGGTTGATTTCAATATTTTGAACGCAGCATCCCAAAATAACAGTTAAGGAACCCTTACAGCACCCAAGTGTAACACAAAGACCTTAAATTGTCTGTTTCCAGTGTTATCTTAGCAATTTATGCACACAGCTTCGAGGAAAGACACTCAACTCTGCTAAAGAAAGATATTGGAGATGCGCCCTCTATTTCTGGGCCCATTCTGTTGTTTGCTGGTGTATTTAACTTATTCCCTTGGATAATCGGCCAAATGCAGGCAACCTGACGTCACACTGAGAAATTTCCTGTGCGGCTTCAATGGAGTTTATAAGCAGAAGCATTTTCAGCTATCGAAAACATCAGTAGTAAAATGTCAGGTGCTGGTGTCACTTCTGAAGAACCAAAGACCAAGAGCAACTATCTAGACTCTCCATTTTGCATCGAAGTTCAACAAGCATATAGGCAGAAATCCATCATCGCAGAGGCCGAGAGATCCCCCCTGTTTTCACCGCCAGTAACCTCAGTAAATCAGAATGCAATGCAACCACAAGACAGTGACAGTGACTCTTTTTTTTTCCTCCTCTGTATAACGGGAGAAGCTGCACACCTGTGGATTGCAGGTGCCGCTGCAACAAAGTCCTAGAGGCAGAATCCAAATAGAGAGAATTCACCATAACAGTGACTGAATGAATGAATAATAATGACGATAATGACATCTTCACACGGATGTGTTGCAATGATTTTTTTTTTCCCTCACCTAAAAATGTTCACTCTCTCCTCTCTTACTGTTCTTTTGCTATCCCAGTTCTTATCACTCTCTCCACCTACATCCACTCAACACATGCATGGCCATCCTGCAGGGGTTATTGAAAAGCACTCTGGGAACTGTAGGAAATCACTAACTGAAGTTGGTTTTAATTTTATTATTTATTTGATAGGGACAGAGCACATTAATTAACATCAGTATAGAATGCAAGCTGTAAACATGCTGATGTTAGCAAGAACGCTAATTTACATCCATAGCCCCTAGGCAGGTAACACAAAAACATGCAATATAAGAAACAATATGCAAATACAAATATATAAGTACACAGTACATTATACATATGTGTGGTTAAAAGTGATCACTGTTTGGTTTGGTTTTACTTGAGCATATGTAGGGCATATCCAACAAGTGGCAGGCTTTTCCATAATTTACCTCCCTGCACTGAAGTAGAAATAGACTAAAGGAGTTCGGGGAAGTGGATATGCCAAGAAAAGATGTCAAAAATGATTGATGGCAAACAACAGTTTCAGTGTATCTGATAGTGGATTTTGTCATTAAGTCTTCAGTCTGAATTGGAGCCTTTCAGAGATAGATCACCCTCAGTTTATAGTAGTTTCTAGTACTTTCAGTTAAAGCTCACATGCATAATCAGTGATAACTCTGCCTTAATAGGGTTTGACAGCTGCTTATCCTCCACTTCACGGAAACTCAGGCAGTACAGACAGAAAAAATAATGAAACTTGTGAAAAAGAAAAACAGGCATAACATTTTGTGCTGTTTTATGGTCACAGCAGCCATATTAATTTTTCAACTCAGCTCGAAGCAATTAGTGCCTACTTAGTTGTTCATTTTATTATGATTCATTTAATTATGGTTATTAAGTTAATTTGACTTAGATACTGTAGCTCTGTCTACTGTGTCACATTTCATTCACCGCAAAAGCCATTGAGAGCAATGATAAAAAACAATGAAATGTTGATTTGGCATGTTACTACATGCTGTATCAAGTTGATGGCCTGTTAATTTCACTGAAATGTATACCGCCTCTGCAGAGGAACTAGGCACAGTTACCTGTGACTAAGGCGGCTGCGTCGTTTCTGTTTCTCTTGTGTGAAGAATTTTGATATAATATTGAATTTTGCCCCCAGAATCATATTGTGATATCCCAAGAAACTAAAACCTCTTCATCACTCTATAAGTTCTCAGTCTGTGTTTTTGCTGCTGTGTGATGGTAAGAACTGGTGAGTCAGTCAGTACAAAAGGAGAAAGATGCAGCATCTTTTTCAAACTTCTCCTCTTTGTTTTACCTGCTGGGAGGATGGGTTAGTATGAAGCACCTCTGAGGCAGCTCAATGCGTGGGGTGAGATTGCCCTCAAAATAAGTGTAACCTGAGCTGTTCCTGTGACAGAAGTTCCTTTTGGACCAGTGGTACCTGTAGGCATCGCTGCAGCTGAGCCTCTCTGATCTATACTTCCACATTTATAAAAATGGTGAAATTGCTGAAAGCTAGCATACCTGTGTTGTTCCTCTCTTTCTTTATTTACCCTTCCACCCAAAACGTTAGACTTATATACTTGAAGATATCAACTCCATGCAAACTTTAAATTGTACAACTATACTTGTAAAAATGACAAAGAAGTTGTGACAGCATTAGACGGTGGTGCTGTAACCATTTGGTCAAGCAGTAAAAATTTCAAAAGGTCAAACTCTGCAACCATTTATCCTAGAGCAGCGTTCCTTAAAGTTATTACTCATCTGATTTTTACTTAAGGAGGACCAGAACAATCGGCAATGACAAAGTAACATTTGATCAACTCACTAATAACTTTTAAGCAACAGACACATTCAAGTTCAAGACAGTCAAAATAGTGAAAACACATTTGAGCCTAGTGGGAGAAAGCCCTGTGCATATAGAGACATGAGACTTTGCACACACATTCAGCTATGCTTTCACAAATTTGCCTCTTGGACCATCAAGGCCCACAATACTAGATCGACTAACAATAGGATACAAATTTCAAAATGGTTTATTGTATGATGGAGAACTGAGATGAGGGCGAAAGATGAGGGGATGAGGGTCAAGGGGTGAAAGGTCGAGAGTTAGGAGAAGAAAGGATGGAGCAGCACAGCTAAAGGCATTAGGGAAGGAAAAGGGTCGAGAGCAGATGGGTGGATGAGTGCGATGATTGACTGATGTAGACCGGAGGCTGGAAAACAGGAGGAACCGAGGGAGTAGAGACTCTGAGTGGGAGAGCCGTCACTTCTGGTGATTTCATAAGATTGAGCTCCTGTTTTAAACAAGGGAGAGAAGAGGAAAAAAAAAGGGGGGGTTTGGTGGAGAGGGATGCGAAAACTGAGACAGAGGCGAGAAAAACAGATTAAGGTGTGCCTAAATACTTTTTGTGCAGAAATGGGGTGTGTTCGAGGTATGGTCTTTCTAAAGTTATGAAAAAAAGATATGAGTTTACTTTTCTGCAGTTTTTAAATCTGTGAAAAACAGTTCTTACAGGAGGCTTCTGGAAGACCTGTTGCCACTGGAATGCGTACATGATGTCAGAAGATGAAGATGCAAAAATTGTAGATTTACGACATACATTTTTCCATTTGCCATTTCTTAACCAATGAAGTTGTTAGCATTTGTGGCCCATCTCTAAACCCCATTTTGTCTCGTCAAATGTGGCACAGATTTACAAAAGTATACTATAAGTGTATACTGGACTATTCAATTTTAAACCAGCTGATAGGGGGCACCACAAATCCCAAAAGGTGCAGCCCCTGTCACAATCTGGTCAACCAAATAGTCCTGAATTTGGTGTGTGTGTGTGTTTGAGGGCCAAGCTCTGGTCTCCAAATGAAGTCTGGCTGTGATTGGCCAAAAGCGTGGGCACGGCTTATCGCATGGCATTTTATAACCTAAATCTCTGTGCCATTCTGTGTGCTACAGATAAAATATAACAACCTAACATATCTTACAAAATGTATAACTTACTGCTTCAGTGGCGCTAGAATCATTCCACTCATCACTCCATTGTCTATTTTGTACTAAGATCGTAAATCCCTTTAAAAGAAAATAGGATAGATCTGACAGGAACCAGCCCCACTTCTCCAAAGTAACAAACTTTTAATTTAAATCGAAATAGTTAAAAAAAAAAAAAAAAAATCTTTGTCATTCCACATGGCTTCCCATGCAATCTGAGCAAATTGACTCAAGGAATGAAATGTTGTCACAGTCACACATCATGTCTGTGGGAATATGGCAGTGTGTGCTGTCGAGATGTTTGGATATTCCTTGGTGTATAATCTGTTGTGACATGTATTGTGCACAGGTGGAGGCAGAGGAGGAAATCACCCCTGCATTTCTGCTCCGAGTGCCAAGGCATCCCTTTCACACTGAACAAATGGGTCAGCCCTTTGTTTCTGCAGAATATTTTTACTTGCCCTATCTGAAAGGCGTGTAATACGTTCTGATCAGTGGGGTGTTCCAGTACTTAGAATTTAAAATGCTTTCCGAATTTGATTGAGGAGGCATCAGGAAAATATTAACTGTAAATCAAATTTCACCCACAGTGCTTGGCAACATGATAGTGAATTTGACCACTGACAGAAAACAATAACAGCATGACACCGGAGACACAACAGAGTTCGGGCTTCACTAAAATGTGATTAATGTGGCTTTTCTGAAATTTACAGTGCACAGGATTTTCACAATACACTTTGTGGTGCAGATAATATACGATGAGGATTCAGACAGAATTCAGCAACTGACTTCAACCTTTTTTTCCCTCCTCTCTGTGTTTTTCTGCTGTTTTTGATCCCACTGACAGATGCCCTGTTTCCTCAGCTCTATATAACATGAAAAGAATGAGGAAGATAAACAAATATCTCTATTCATCTATTTAGATTTTCATCATCAAGATGTTCAGTGTTGCCGTTTATAATGTAACCAATGAAATAAGGTGAGATAAACGACAGAAGAGCTGAGAAATCTTATCATTTTCAAATTCTGAAATTCCTCAGTTAGTAATCTCCATGTGCTGCAGTTGCTGCACACATTTTAAGGTGTTTTGCCAGCCACTGCAAATGCCGTTGCTTTACCACACCTCATTAATGTAAAGTTCATGTGTTTCCTGTGTGATTTTTCTCTTGCTCAAACATCTGGAGATGCAAACACACGAAAAGTGGAGGAAAATTGGAACAAAGTGGGGAGAGGTCGATACTGCACGTTCTGCAAATCGTTCTTGCCACAGATAAATCAGTGGTGAGATTATCCTCGGAGCCAAGAAGAGAGGCATTTCGTCAATTGGAGATCAAGACTTTGTATTGATCGCCCAGCCCGTGCATGCATGTTTGACATTATGAAAACCTGCCTGGTTTTGGCAAATCTTGGAAACCCAGTCGACTGCCATTTCCATGGAGCGGAAAGGAATGGGCTCTGTGTGCTGGCACTGAGCACAGGTCATGTGATTATATGGCTCCAGAGGTAGTTTACTTACCAACCTGTCAAAATATATGAATTTGTCTTTCTGCAGTAATTCAACTGTGCTGTACAGACAACGTCTTCCACAGCAATAGATTTTCCAAATGTTTTTTGTGGGAATATATATTTGCAAAAGAGCTTTTCTTTTGACCCAAAGCTGGCTGTGTGCTGTGCTAATCAATCACAGCTGACCACTTGTAGACCATAAACCAAGTGCACAGTATTTTATACAGCCCTCTTCACATTGCAGGCTCTTGGGAAAGAAAAAAAATGGAATCAATGGGTATGATGGAAGCTATTATACCTGCAGAACATTTTATTGCCCATAGACTCTGCATTTTTAGTGGTATGTTTTGCCAACCACGGTTAGTCTGTGAAAGCACTATAGCAGGATTATAGCACTGTACCGTGTAACACATCTCTTTTTGCTCTAACTTGGGCTGACATCTCAGTGCCATAGCACACTTGAAGTTGTCAAGGAAGAGGCCCCATGCATTGAGATGTCTCAAGCGAACAGAAAACAAGGCTACTGATAAGAATCGTTATGTGCGGCAGCATTTAGTTGAATATGCATCACGACATCCCACAAGTCAGAGAGATAGAGACTCGCACATTCTGCTGTAGTTGTGCATACTTTGAGTTCTGTTTACAGCTTGTTTTTAGAACTGAGAAAGTACACGCAAATACACACACACACACACACACACACATACACATAGAGTGGTGTATGGATACTGTGCCAGGTACTTCAATTTACAAAGTGAGGAAAAAAAAGGCATTTTCTTTTATTGTGCAACACTTTCCTTGAGTTGAAAATGATGAATCAATCCCACATCATTTGTACCATTTCTCAGCAATTTCCAACTAAGGCAGCTCAAACTGGCTGACTTTTTTGAAGGCAGCGACAATTACTGCAAACAGACACTCGAAGCCCAAGACAACAGCCAGCAGCACCTCGCTTGTATGTTGGCAAAATGACTAGCTGACTCCCACTCAACATGTCCCATTAATGTTTTGCAGAGATGCTGAATGGAGAGATTTAAAAGCCTCATAAATTTTGCCCCTTGTTTACTGTATGCTACTGCTGGTTATATTTACGGAAAAGCTTCTAACAGCTGGTTTTGATGGCTCATCTAGGATTTCATTAAGAGCAACAATAACCACTTACAAAAAACCTGTCACTCTCTTTCTATATATATAATTGACAGTTTTAATCTTTCCTGTAATCGCCCATCCTTCTTCCAGAGAGATGGCATCCAAACCATCAGCCTAGGTGTATGCATTTTAACTGAAAATGTACTTTATACGGTTTTTAACGCTCCCACACACTGATGATCTTCAGTCACATGTCTGGACCAAACACCAATCACCTCTAGTCAGGGACACAAGCGCCCCCTTGAGGCCAGGTGCTTGCAACTTCTTGCAGGCCTCCTTAACAAATTAACACCAATAAATGCGGAGCTACATTTTTGTCGACTGCATGCAAATCTGCGCTGGCCAAATGCCACAGAGCAAATTTAATTGCCGTCCCTGCAGGCTCGCAGTCACAACGGTCAGACAAAGACAGTTTTAACAAGGCACTTCTAAACGTCAGAGCACTTGCTAATAAGTCATTTTTTTTGTCAATGTTATTATCTTTGAGAACAATCTTGATTTTGTGTTTTCATAACCTAACCATGGCAAGGAACACGTCTTTTGAAGTACTGTCATTTTTATTCAATCAGGGAGGGAAAGAAAGGAGGTGGGCTAACTTTTGTCTGTGCTAAAAAGAGAAGTTGCAAAAATATGGGCCTTGGAAAATTTACTGCATTTTAATATCTTGAAACCACTTGCAAGACGGCAATTCTGCTGCTGGACATTTATCACCCACCAGATAATACAACCTTCAGCCCTGAACTGAATTGCTTTCAATCTCTTTTGCAAACTTATGACCGTATTCTTATAGCTGGGGACACCAAACAGGAATTCAGTGCAAACACTGCTTTCCTTTGACATAGCACAGCATGCTACTGTACCCACACACATTAAAAGGCGTACACTTGAACCAGTGATCTTTTATGGTCTTCACATAGCCATAAATCAAGATGCTGAAATTGCTATCTGATATCTCTGATCATAGCTGCTTATTTTTTAACACCACTGTTAAATAATCTTTCCATAACTCTTTAACAGCAGCCTTTTCCGAGACTTTCCTCGGTGATCAATGTAATTATCTGCTCAGTGAACCTTTTAGCATCCACGAAAAGGTTGATACGTTCAACTTTAATCTGAGATCGGCCCCAGAAAAAATCAAGGGAAGATCCAATGCTAAATTGACACCCTGGAAAGATAAATACACCCGTCTAGAGAGAAAGTGTTGTGTAGCCGAATACAAGTGGTGGAGAAGCAGGCAAAATATTCAATGTGTTATTATGAGGGGATATATTTTCTCCTACAATAAGGCCTTTCAGGAAGCAAGACAATCCTACTGCTCAAGAATAATCAGTGACAATGTAAACAATCCCAGGATACTCTTGTGTTATTGACAGACTGCTTAATCCCCCAGCCCCACCAGATCTACTCCTCTGAGCATTGCCTTCTAAGTGGGAGGATTTTGCCCGGGTCTTTGATCAAAAAAATAAATAAATAAATGAAAATGAAAAATCATAGGGGATATATCACACACTGGGATGTCAAATCCTGTACATGATGCAAAGGGATACTATGGAAATTTCCAGCACGTTGGATGATGCAGAACTGAGGAGACTTGTTGCTCATAAAACAGCCACATGCTCTTTAAAACCTATCCCTACTGTCTTCTGCAAGGAAACCATAGACAGCCTCTCCAATTACAGAACCTTTCACTGTGTACAGGCACCTTTTCTGACCTGACAAAGCTGACTTTTTAAGCAAAAATTCTTAAAAAATAAATCTTGAAAAAGCAGTCTTTACACGTCAATCAGTTTCTCCGGGACAACAACATTTATGACAAAAACGTAGCACTGGAACCGCTCTTACCGAAATTGTAAATGATTTGAGGGTTAATGCTGATGACAACAATGTTTCTATCCTTATATTGCTTGATTTTAGTGCAGCCTTTGATACCATAAACCACAACATGCTTATCATTCGCCTTGAAAATTATGTTTGGTCTCACCGTCTCTATACATTAATGCACAGCATAAAGTGCAGGTAAAGGTGCAGAGAGAATGGCTGCAAGGGCAAACTAATTTAACAAAGCATCCAGTATCAATACAAACATGAGGCTACTGGCCATAACTAGTGTTAGCTTTGTGTTTTCTACCAACTGTGGCCTTGTAAAGCCCTTTGAGACTGTAAATGCTGACTCAGGGCTTTGAATAAACTTGAACTTGATCCACTAGATACATTTACTATAGTGTACAAATGAGAAAACTGTGTGAATAAGACAGTGATGTTCAGCTCACCAGACACTATGATTACTAGCAGGCTAAGATTAACATAAAATCAATCAAATGTATCAGTAGTGAACTGATTATTTCTCAGTCAGCAAGACGTACAGCTCAGCTAGCTGTCTGTAAGAGGCCAAAGCGGCTGTATGGACTGTCGCAGCAAATGAGTGAGTTGGCAAACTGCAGATATTTTGCCACCATTGGTATATTATATTTAAACCAATATTTATCTATTATATTACAACAACATCTGTACTGTATTTTTACTGAAAGAAAAGCCACAGTTAGTTATTCTCTGTTATACTATTGAACAAACAGTGTTTCCACTGAAGCTTCTTCTGCACAATTAGAGCATGAGCTCAGGAGTGTATTTTCAGCAGCGACGCTACTGAATGACTACAAAATAAAATATGAAACAGAAATAGAAGTTCTACAGGCAGCCAAGTGTCTTCCTGACTATCGCTCTCTTCGCGACTGCTGTTTGTCACTTTGATTATGAAAGGGGCACCTTGATGCAAACAGGCTATGCTTAATTTGATAAAACTGAGAAAATTGATCTTTCCTGTGATGGACAGCTACAGTAGGGAAACACTGAATAAACTACCATTGTGAAGACTTCTCCTTATTAAAAGAAAGAAAGTGAAACCTACCTGCAGGCCTCAGATCACATGATCTAAATGACAAACAGCCTGACCAACCGGCATTGGCCTCTATGGAGCCCTTTGCTGTCACTAAATACAGATACCAGCAGTTAGTATTAGTTTATTGTGAAGGTGATCCAAGTTGTACTTGGAAATGCAAGCAGCTGTCCACAGCCGCTGTTGTCCAAGACCTCATTAAAAAGAGCTGATCATCCTTTGTTTGCAGCCTGAATTTTGGAATGAGTAAAAGTGACTGGCTGAGAATGTCAGGCTGCAATTTGGCTCATGGGGAATTAAAGGTCACAGATGTAGCTGGTTGCTGCTCCAATACAAGCCTTGAAAGTGATCGAATAAAATCTTGAAATCAGTTGTGAGATTTACTGCCAGTGTAGTGAGGCTAAAATAGGGCTAATGTCTTTTCAGTTAGACGGCTTGTGATGGCGTCCTGCACTCTGCTGTGCACAGGACAAAGAGTTCTGACTCAGCTGGAGGAAATTGGACCGTGGAGCATTTTCAACTTCATCGTCAAGGTGGAGATCTGGATCGCAAATCAGTGCCAGGTTTCTATAGCAGCTAACATTAGCTGATAGGCTACCAAGGACTGCAGCTGATTAATGGAAATGGGAGGGCCAGATACAGCAATCTCACATTTGTTGTAACTAAGCCATAGAAAAGTCTGGACATTTACAGTGAGGCAGTTTTCGCTGGTGATACCGCTGGTTTTCCAACACTGACATTCCCTTCAGATATTCATTCACTTTCAGTCATTTTCCCAGTCTCCAAAATTGACTGACTGCTGTTTGATAAGCGCTTGAGACTCAGATTTGCTTTTGTCAGTTGCTTAGCAATCACATTTGTCATGTTGTACCATTTATGGTCATATTTGTGGTGGAAAGGAGGGCAGAAATTCCATCGTTTGCCAATGATTTCCCCAGAGAGGTGACTGAGGAGCTTATCTGCAGACTTTAATGGTGGCCGCTGTGTTGATGGTAGAGAGTGACAGTCACATTCTCCACAGACTTATTATTATTATTTTTTAAAGATTTCATTTATTTATTGATTTCATTTATTTATTTATATACTGAATGAAATTAAATTGAAAACAAGTGAAATTAAGGACGCAAAACCTGCAACTGCATTTAATAAAGGAGAGGAAGAATGACAGAATCTCACGATTGCCTCCCCATCAGTCTGCAGCACCTTGCTCTGACCGCAGCCTGGTCATAAAGTAAAACTCTGCGGGATGAAACAATACAGAATAATACATGGCTAAAACTACAACAAGCCCTGGAGTAAAACACTTAAAGTAGAGTAAAATAACATCACTTAGTAGGCCAAGTCAAAGCCGGCATGGCTTGTCTGTGGCTTTATGACCATCTAAGCACCTGCCTCTCAGCACATAAACCTGAGCACCTGCACCCTCTAAAAAATGTAAAAGTTATGTGAGTTGAGTTGTGGAAAGTTCAATGTGAAAATGAGCTTGAATGAAAGAAGCCTCTTTGTCTTTCATATAATCTGTGATAATGCGAATTTTACTTCTCTCTCTCTCTCTCTCTCTTTCTTTCTTTCTTTCTGTGCGTCTGTCTTTCTGAAGGGAATTATCTTTTGATACTAGCACCAACTGTCATGGTGCATGCCCTTCTCCCGAGTGTGTGTGCATGTGTGTGTGTGCGTGTGTGTGGTGCTTATGAAAAACAGAGAAGCAGAGAGAATTTGTCAGTGTTTCATCTCTTATTTGGTTTTGTGATTTACTTTTTTTTTTTTTGCTTTGGACTATTTCAATGACTTTTTTTAAATAACTAATTTATAGGCAGGCTGCCCGCGGTGCTCTTAATTTCCGTCAATTCTGTGATGTTGTCATCAGCTGAGCCTGAGCGCTTGGAAATTTTTACCATGTCGTTTATACACTTTGGTTTGATATTTCAAGCTCTTGCACCGGTCAGCTTCACAGACAAAACAGGTGGCGAGCCTGAGACCGGCGCTAAGCTAGTTTTTACTTGTTATGGGGTTGTATAACTGTGTGTCATCCGCCTACAGATATAGAAGGATATTGTGTTTGTGAATAATGTGACCCAAGAGGAGCTAATAGCTACAGAACAATAAAAGACCTTAAATCGCATGTTGGAAAACGCCAGACGTAAGATGTGCGGAAGATATGTCCCCTGTGTCTTCGCCTGAGAAAAAAACAAAACCACCCACTGGAGAACGGCGCCTGTGGCACCAGCCAGCATGAGGCAGTCTAGGAAAACTCAGCATCGCCTGTCTAACATAAAAAGCATCAATAACAGCAGCGTGATTCAAATCACTTCTCTTACTGACTTGCCTTTACATAATGTCGTCTTTTTATTTTATTTATCTATTTATTTTTTTTTATGGCTTTTATTCTTGTAGCTGTGATTATTAATTTACATTTCCTTTTTTTTTGTTTTGTTTCGCCTGATTTTCTTTTATCACTTGTAACGTCTTTATCTTTCAAAATCCTTCTGTTTTCTCTCGACTGTGTTTTCCGTCTTTTGTTTTCCTGGTTTAACCTTATCTTGAATTTGCCTTCATTTTGTGTTGCTCTTGTGTCTGCACAGCTTTCGGGTGTTACCTGAACGCTCTGACATTAATTAACAGAAGCAGTTTTGCAAATTTCTCAAAGATTAGAATAGAAAGAATAATTACTATTATTCATTAAAACACAGCTGAGAGGAAGCCACATTCACAAACAACTTAAATGACAAGGAGAGCATAGCAAGCCAACAAAAATGACTAAAAACAGGAGGATCTAATATGCTTTTCTTTAAAAGAGGTGAGGCACAGGTAAGAGCCTGAGTTAACTGAGAGGGGATAAAGCATGTTCACACTGAGATGTTCAGTATCGCAATAAATAGCAAATTATCTGCTTTCATCATTACAGAGAGATCATTGTACAGCCACAAGTGTAATGTTTATAGATGTCTTAGCATGTCAATAGCACCGGCATATTGATGACAAGGGGGTAAAAAACAGCCGAGAATCTGAGGGATTTGTGTCTTTTCCTTTTAAACCACACTTCCCCCCCATTCTCCCCATCTCCACCTTCATCAGAATACACTTGAGACATTCCTTAAACTTGAATCCTATGAAATGTGACCTGGGTAAGGATGAGTTGGTCCCACGTCTCCGTACACAAGCGTGTGTACTCCGCTCACCTTTGCCGATTATAGCTCAGCGAGAGCCAAGACTACGGGGCTAATTAGTCTTTCTTACATGATTGATATCAAGGTTGTACAGACATGCCAAATTAGTAAAGCCTGAGATGAGAGGAGGATCGCTAATGACTCATGAGACAGGAGTAAGCCTTGAAGCTTATAGAATTGCTTTTGGAGTACAGACAGCCATTCAAAAAGATGTCAGATACCCTGGCATTGATTGACAGAGAAATGTCTGATTTTTAATGCCTTAGAGTTCGTGTTGACAGGCAGGCTTGACTTTATCACTCACATACTGAGAACAATCATGTGTGCAGAGCTGTGTATCATCAATATAAAAAAAAATTTAAAAAATGCTCCGTAAGGGAATCAAATCTGATCTGCATAAGTGTTTATACATGAGAAAGCTTGAAAGCATTGTTCCTCCTCGTCTATTAATCACAAATATGCAGTGTTCTGGGTGAATGCTGGTTGCTGACTGGCTGGAGGCTATGTGTTAAAATCCTGTGATGCGCATGTAGTCCAGCTCGAGTCTAATCGCTCCCAACTGAGAACCAGCCGTTAACAAACAACAAAAACTTAAGCCTTAAACAAACTACATTAGCCTTCATGAACTCTCACACTCTGCCCTGTGTTTTAAATGCCGAATGCTTCAAAACTATTGGGATTATTTTCTCAGCAATTAACATGCCAGGCCAGGCCAGGGATTTTCAACTGATTGTGACCCAGGGACCACCATCCTGACTAAGAAGCGCCCTGGGGACTGCTCGCTTTTCACTGACACTTGCAAAAAGGCCTTCACAATCAATTAGCTGTTTATAGATGCTGTTCGGTGAGCTACAGTAATACTTTTGGATGGTGTTTATGTTTCTGGCGGCCAGGGAAATATGGTACGTTAATGACACATGCCAACATTTGCAGAGTGCAGGCTACCAAGGACCATATGGGTGCTATTTGTAATCATCACCATCCCTGACTTTTCAAAAGTGCATATATTTGGATGGATTTGATCATTCAAAAACAAGAAGTAATAAATGAACATACATTTTTTTTTTGTTTGTTTGTTTTTTTATTGCTTCCAGTAATCAAACTTCATTAGGGACCACGTGCGACCAAAAGTGGGTCGAGAACCACCAATTGAAAACCCTTGGTATAGGCCTACGTCAACACCAACAGTGAGCTAGCGTATCTATTTTTGGACCATACAGACATGTTAATTGAAAAATGCCCCTTTACTCCCTAGTGGTCAAATGTGGTAGTATTCTCTCTCTCTCTGCTGTCACTGTCCAATAAAGCTGATAGGCCAAAAAAAAACTCTTTAAAACAAGTGGTAACATTCTCTCTCATAGATTCGGGCCCTGTGGAGATTTAGATGTAGGACATTCATGCTGTTGCACAGAAATTTCTTTTTTTTTTTTGCACATCTTGGCCGCCGTTTTGAATGGAGACAGATTGGCTCGAGTCCTGCACTAGATGTATCACTCACTCACTCTCTTACTCATCCATCCCCACTGCACCAGCTGGTGTGTAGGACAGCATCAAAGTCCCACTTCTGTCTTTCTGGCCCCTTGCACTGGACGTATACAGCATGCTAAAGTTCAAATTTATTTAAGTTTAAACCTGCGGTGTGCTGACCTTTAAGAGCGCAGCCGGTGTCAGTGCTGTCAGCTGACACATGACTGCTGCAGCTGCTGGCCGAAAAACAAAGAGAAACACCTCCCAGACAGCACGCCCCTTATCAGCCCTACGTCTACCTGATGTTAAACATGATGAACACATTACTTTATATTCATGTCACCCCACGTAGTGCTCTCACTGGCCAGCGACAGACCTATGTACCCATTTGTGATGCGTTCCCTACATCAGGGGTGTTGAACCATGTGCCATCGAGGGCCAAGAGGCTGCAGGTTTTCATTCCAACCAAAAACTCCACCAGGAATTTGCTTGTTTGACACCCCAGCCAACATCATCATCATAAAGCTGTGCCTCTATAGCAAAACTTTGATGTAAAGCCTACGTTGGACCAATGTAAGCAAGATGTTCAATATCCAACCACCAGGTTTTTCACAAAGATGACCTCGCTAGTGCTGCCATTTGGCTTCATATACTTCCGTGTTAGCCAGTTAATGCAGTACCATGGAGTGGGCTGGAGTGGTTAAACACTGCTCTGTACATTACAGCAGAAAAAGAAAACATTAGTCATAATGACCTGATATCTAGTGGTAATGAGAAGTAAGGCACTTAGAGCCACAATTTTATTTCATCTTTTTTTTTAAGTTAACCATAACTAGGTAGATGAAATGACAGTGGGCGAAGTGGCAAGAGGATGACAAGGTTGTTGGCAGCAAGTGTCATAAATCAGTCATGCAGTTTCATCCTTGAGTCCTTGTAAGCACTTGTAAAATCAAATACTGTGGTCATATAGAGGCACGGACGTTTATAGTTTCTATAGACACTGATACTGAAATGATGTTGTCGCTTTGAACAATTTCCAGGCTAACAACTCTATCATGACACATGTTGCTAACTTCCATGCAGTGTTGGTCTCTCTGCCCGTCAGAGGGCGCTGAAAATATTAAACCTCAAGTGCAGCATCGGTGAGACGGCAAGCTGCAAAGCGTGGAGACTGTGAGGCTTTGTCAAGAAAAAGTGAGCTGTGCTCCTTACTCAAATGCCTTGTGGCTGTATTGCACTATGTTTGCCGGGGCTGCTGTGGGTGAATAAACTGGTATCTCTGCCCCTTTAATTGGTTTGTCCTTGTGAGGTTGTTGAATGCCGGCACAAGGAGGCTGGAAACATCTCAACATTTTCACATTGTCTTCATTTGCCAAACTATCTGTGATATCCAAATACATGATATTCAGTTAATGTAAACACTTGTGCAGGCCCTTTGTGACCGCTAACATGACAGTGGTGGGTCAATGTTTTTGTGTGCAAGTTTTTCTCAAGAAACCTAACCCAATGCAAAAACTAAGGACACCTCACACTCCCCCAATAAACAAATAGATTCAGTTTTTACTACTATTTTATGTAATATTGCAAATATTACATGTGTTTTGCCAGACAGTGCTAAGGCTGGCCAGTATGCCTGACATTGTGACAGGTAAAGTGAAACATTTCCAGGAAAAAAAATATGTTTACTATTTTGGCCAGTAAATATTCTTGGCAGGCATATTTTTTAGCTCCCTGGCTCTTGGCAGGGCGAATCAAAAAGTTGTTTTCAAACAACATCGACCAGAAATATTTGAACCGTTTATCGCCAGCCTCGTGGAACTTGACTGCTGCACTCATTCCTTGTGATGTTGGTGATCTAAGAATCAAAAGTTTGTTCTGAGTTAGCAGAGTTAGCAGTCATACAGTCAAAGAAATGCTTGTGTCTGGTGTGTAAATGAGGAATACCCTACCAGCTCTTGATTCTACCACCGGGAGATGTTCAGAAACGCAGGCCTCTTATTATCTATTATCTCTTTTAATGCAAGATGGTGTGACGCAAATGTTGCCACCAGAGATCCTCATCTAAAATTGAGCGCTCTAGGTGTGAGTATCACCTGTGTCATTTAAAGACGTGGACCAAATGATGGGGTGGTGAGAGCGGTATTCTTTGCACTGGGTGTCCTCTGCAATCACGCCTACCTCCCTCAAGTGTGGTCCTTTCAGAGGTGCCCTTATTTTCCAGAACTGGTTCCAAATTGAGCCGATTACAGGCTTGATCAAATCAATACACTCTTTTCCCCCCAGTAGTACATGTGTGTCATCAGTGTAATATCACAGTAGTTGAGCTTTAGGGGCCATTTTTATCTATTAAATCACATAGTTTCCTGTCTGGGAATATTTCAGGAAATTTTACTTGATGATGTTCTAAGATCTGTCAAAAGCCACATAATACGCAAAAAGGAATTAAGTTCATCCGGTGGGAGTAATGTACAGAACAGACACGTTTTTGGACTCGATGGGTTTTTGATCATTACTCTGTTTTTTTTTTTAATGAATTCTCCTCATGTAAAAGAGGTCCTGCTCATTTTTCTGACATTTCTTTCATTTTGTATTCCCTCAAACTCTTCCTTGCTAGAACTAATGAGTGCAGAAACATTAATTAGGGCAACGGTCAGAATGATGTTGAAGTAAGAAGAACCTAATTAGCCTTGTGCAGACCAGACTGTGTACAATTTAAAATAAAGTGGATTTAGTGGCGGCACTGCAGACTCAGGCTATGAGAACATGGTCAAACAGTGACTCCTAAGCTAAATGGGGACTAATTCAATTAAAAGAATGTAAAGATCTTGTTTAAACACTGTCTTTTATGGTAAAAAAATTCAAAGATTGGTGCGAAACAGCGAGAATGTCTGGGTCAAAAACACTGAGAATCTCTAGTAAAATCAGGTTCCTGCTAAAATAGATAATGATTTGATACTACTTCTCAGACCCAAACAGATTTTTGGAAATTTTATAAGCAACAATACACAATTTACACAATATGGGAAAAAAAACCCAAACAAGCATGGATATACTGTATATTTAATGTATGCACAATAACGGTGGATAAAAGGAGTGTGAAAAGGTTAGAAAGGTGCATTATGCTAAATTTAGGGATTTAGGGTCATAAAAAAAAAGTAATTTACTGTATTAGTGGGGGCTGCAGACAATGTCAACTCTGAGGCTGCACAGTTAATTGGGAATTAATCAAGAGTACAATTACAGCCACAGCGTCACATATGATAAACAATGATTCATACGTTCCATTCAAAACGCCCACTGTGTCAAAATCAGGTTGTTGTGCTCTCAAACGCAAATGAATGTTGTAACTGAACCAAGCGCCGGCCAATCACAGGTATTCACATGAGCTCATGGAAATCATAATGATAATTACAATATCAAGGGAATTTATCTGCAATTTGGGTTTTAGTGGTAATCATGCAGCCTTGACTCGAATTTTGTGCTTTTTTTTTTTTTTTTGTCCATTGAGTCTAAAAGGGTGCTCTGTGATGATGACAACTACATAGCCATAACCATAACATTTCCTTATTCTGTTTTTTTTTTTTTTTTTGTCTTGAGTCCATTTATTTTAGACAGTGCACCTTTAGCATTCAAAAAGAAAGATTCGTCAAGATTTCAGCGAGTAATCCCAAAACTGACTTCTCAATACCCTGTGAGAAAAAACAGCAATCAATAAGATAAAAGACTGACCATTAATTAATCCTATCTCGGTCTGATGCGCAATCACTTTAATTTCCTGTTGCATGATGATTGAGATAAACACACATATTATCCAAAGTTTGTGGCGAGGTGATTACTTTCCATCGTAATTGTCTGTGACATGACTTCTCGGAATAATTCCTCTCGACCGATGATTTCATGAACAAGAGTCGCAAGAGCTGTTATTCTCCCTTTTCCCTTTTCCCTCTTCTGTCATTGCTCCTTCATTTTTCGCAGCTATTTATACTCTCCAATTTCCTCTCTTTATCTGAAGTCCAGTTAGCCTTCACTGGGGTTCTGAGGCGTGCAATAAACATCTCACAGGCCCTTGTGGCCAGGGTACATACTAACCATCTCATTGCCCCATAAAATGAGATCTGCGCCCTTATTTGCACCAAGGTCCTGTAGCTGTATCTCTCCCACAATGAGGGAAAACGGCCACAAGGCTGGCAGAGATCTTCCATGGGCAAGAGGTTCAATTACTTCAGTTGTCATGGAGCAATAAATGACAAATTAAGTGGCTGGCACCGAACACTGCTTGAAGGAGGCAGTATCAGAATACTAATGTCAGCTGTGTCTGACAGCGGGGACAGGGAGAAACAGGGGGAAAAAGCTCCAAGTTCAGCAAAAGAAAAACAGCCCACTTTTTGGTTTTGTTTCAAAAGGGTATTCGCTCATCTCCTTTATCTCAGCTCAGGATGATTACGCCGGTTCCTTTGTTGTTTGAGAGGACATATATCGCTCTGTTAGTACTAAAGAATACCTTCTTGTTATTTGATACATGAATAGTTACCTGGAGCTAGGTAGCATTCATTTATATTGAACCCATCTGTTCTGTTTATTTCAGTTTCAGAGACTAGAACAAGTAATCGTGTAACTGATGAAACATGAATACAGGGTGGAAATTGCCGAGTTAAACATTGTTTTGTCATTACGTGAGAATAATACATTTTTTCCGTGTTAAAAATAAGGGTAAGGATATCAGAGCAGGGGAGCATAGTCAGTGAAAGTTTCTGCGTTAATGTGATTGCTGAACATAGGAGATTAATGGTCCTCCCTTAATCTGCTTGTGTTGTTTATTCCCCGTTGTGAGAGCTGCTAAATAATCAAACAGAGGTCAAACTGAACCGCTGGATCTTGTAATCAATTACATTTACTGCCCGGTACAGGGCTCAAAGAACAGATGTAAGGTTGTGCTTTCACCCAAAAGGCAGATGCCCTTCATATATCAACTCAGGACATCCACAAGCCCCGCTGATATCCCTCGCCCTATTCTTTCCACATCTCTCATCATATCAGCGAGTTCAGACGGGTTTGTTGTTGAGAAGACATCGAGGTTACTGACCCCCCTCCCGTTCCTCTCCTTCCTCCGCACTTGTTTATCTTACGTGATTTATTACTGTACATCCTAGCGGGTACACCTCGCCCCGTCGCACAGAAAGACATTGTAACTGAGTCATGCTGCGGCAGTTTTGCCAGGGCAACAAAACGTTTGCACTGTGACTGTGAACTTAGATCCCCAAGGTGACCTCCAGGGAGATCCTGTCAAGCCAACCGCGGTGACAGCTGGGCACCTCCGCCGCACACACGAGGAATACTCTGCAGTCAGAACGAGGGGAGGCGTCACACGGATGAGATTCATTCGTCTTAATAAAGTGGACCATCAAACTGATGTGGCTGCAGAAAGTGCTAGTTAGACCAAGGAAGGAATGCGGAGAGGAGGGAGAGCCAGAGAGAGGAGTTATGCATGCAAGGCCATGGGAAAGATTTCTCAGCAGTAAACATAATGTTCTTTTCGCAGATCCAGTGCTGGGAACAGAAGAGTACCAGTCTACCTGTTGGCCACACCTTGGCACAAATCCTCTGCACAACCCTTCATTTTTTATTCTGCTCCAAAATGCTTGGCACCACCATTGTTCTTCACAGGCACATTCTGCAGTTGTACATAAATGAATGTACATTTTGCTGTTTTCTTGCTGCTCTCTGATGCAGTAGTGATTAAACCTGTCCGCAGTATGTTTCTAGGCAACACATATGGTGCCGTCTCGATGTTTTTGTCTGTGTCTAGTGAGGGATCTATAAGCCCTCCAAGTCTGTCAGTTTTGAATGAAAAAACAGAAGGCTCTCATTTTTTTTTCCTAATTATTTTTTCATCACAAGCACAATGACCTAGACTCTCAGTTTTGTTCATATATTCATTATTCATTTGCTTAACATGAAGTCCTGCAACTGGAAATACAAATACAGTGGGAAAAATGGACAGGGTTAGTAGCCAGTTCATGACAGATTTTACGCTTGGATGTCTCATAGCTCTTTTCTTGGAAAAATCCTTTAATGTGTTTTAGTCTTCCAGTTATTTTGGAATCAATAGAGGAAATACTGGGTAGTTAAGCATGACCAGTGACAGCCAGCGTAGCAGCACAGACCTAGAAAAGAGAAACTCAAACGTGATCAGCAGAAAATCAAAGTACTGGACATTGTGTTTGATTGACAGGTGATCTCTAGGAAGTGCAGTACAGAAACCTCACAGCAATGAGCACTTAGTACCAAAATAATAGAATAATAATATT
>OMLB01055395.1:0-18123 GCA_900302555.1 Myripristis jacobus
AGAACGAGGAGGAACTCCCTGTGAGCTCCACCAACAGCAGGCAGGAGGCTGAATTTACATGAGACACACACACACACACACACACACACAAAAACTTTCTTTTTCTGTTAACCCCTGGTTTGTCACACATGCCCTCAGCCTGACTCACTGCTTAGTCACCTCCATCTTCACCAAGCTCGCTATAAACACACAGAGACGAGCTACCAAAGAAGGGCAGCCTCCTCAGCACCAAGGCTTTTTTTTTTTCAAACCGAGTCGATTTTACGGCAATATTATTCAAGGTCTTTCAATTTGGCTGTGTTCATGCAAAACGCCCCAAACAATTACAAATATTCAGAGGTTCACGCAGGGCTTTGATTTCCTGGAAGGCGGCTACGAAACCACTGAAGCTGCATTTTCACTGTAGGATGCAAAACCATGTGAAGCCGCAGCCACCGCATGTTCCTGTGTGTGACAGCAGAGAAACATCTGCACTCACATTTCTCAAATGTTTGTTTTCACCCTCAATGATGTGTCCGATGGCTGGAAAATAAGAGTGACTGAAATACTCGTGCGATGTTGTTACACGCTGAGATTGTCTGAAAAAGCTTAAGGTCATGTATTCGAACACAACTAGATTTGACTCAGTGGTTTTCAAAGTGGGGCCCGGGAACCCCCAGGGGGCCTTGGGGGGCTTCCCGGGGGGCCTCAGCAAAACAAGCAAAACAAGCGTTAGTGTAAATGCTTGTGAAAGGCATTCAGACGACTTTCAAAAGCATTTAAACACAAGAAACATGACTCAAGTCCAGCATCACTGATATGATGTTTAAATATATTATTTTAATAAGAAGAAATACTGTTTTCTTTTCATTTTTAAAATGAATTTGGAAAATTTTCAGGTAATTTTGGCTTTTTTAAGGGTGTAATTTTCTTGCTGTCATCTTTTCTTTTTTTTTTAAACTCATGTTTAGGTCATTTTTTGCTCATTTCTTCATTGCCCTTTTTCCTATGTTTTTTGACAGAAATCAAGAGAATCTGCTCAGGTTTCAAAGGGTTAATTTCACTGTAACTTAATTCCCAAGAAATTGCTACAAAACACAAAAACGTATGAGCGAACATTTTAAAATGACACTTCAATCTCACCGCTTTGAATCTGTTTTTCAACATCAACAATTTAATATTCAAAGGAAAATCACTTCAAATTTGGGCTCTGAGGTTCAGTGACTGTGGGGATCCAGATCAGGGAGAAGTCTGAAAGCCCCTGACTGATCATCAATCAGAACAAAATGATTTAACAAAAACAAAAACACACCGCCGGCACCAAGAGTTGAGCCCTGGTGACACAAATCCAGCGCTCACACTCTTTGTGTTTGACAGCAGAGCGGACGGTTTACAATCCAACACCGTCTGGATGAGGATGAAAATTAACTTTGTGTAAACCAGCTGCTGTCACCGTTTGAGTTTTTTAAGCCCACTGAATAAACAAAACAATCCCTAAAACCAAGCAGGCGTAGAAACTGGACCTTTCTTTGTACTCTCCAGCGTGCAGGATCTGATGTAATCGTATTCTTTGCGGTGTTGAGGCAGAACGCCGACGCAGAACGCAGGCGTGCCGAGAGCAGCCGTGTCACCGAGGTTATCGAGTGAGCTCGCGAGGTCGTAAAACTCCTAGAAGAGTCCATAGAAATTTCTGGCATCCCTGAGCCGTCCTCCTCCACAGCGATCAGCTCTACGCTCACCTACACCGTCCTGACACCCGCTCTGCATTTCAGCTCCAGGAATGTGGAGCAGATAAAGGGAAGAATGATGATGTAAAGGGAGCGAGGGGGCGAGGAGGGGCGAAAGGGAAAATAAACACAAAGAACTTCAAGAGCCTGGCTGTCAATCAGAGCCGCTCCCTCAAAGCCCATGAGCCGAGACGTTTGACTCAGGCAGGCATTTTCTTTTTAAGACATCAGGGCGATATTAGGGCTGGGCGATCTGGACAAAATCAAATATCATGATATGTTTGACCAAATACCTTGATATCGATATCATGACGATACTGAAGGGATGACTGTTGGAGATTATTCTAAAAAAATCATAGTAATATGGATATTATAAGCCAAGCAGGCAGAGGCGAATAATAAAACAGCTAGTACAGTCTAATGAGTTCAGAAAATTGCATTTCTTTATTGTAATGCAGCAGGAAAAGACAACACTGAGGACATCCCATGATGTTACAATACCTGAAATCCCAGAAGATACCTAGTTTCACATCCTGATATCAATATCAACATATCGCCCAGCCCTAGTTCATATGCATTACATTACCACAGTAAAACAGATCAAATAGCCCGTTCATGTCCACATGCTCCTTTATGATCGCAGTGACAAACAGCAACGTGTGGTCGTGGACTGAACAAGAGACACACACACACACACACACACACACACACACTGCTGCCTGGAGTACTCCTATAATATTTCTATCATAATCAAACTGCAGAGAGGACCATGAATTCAGGTCTGTTTAGGCCTAAGCTGTTTAATAGTTTATGCTTCCATGTTTTTTAAAAAAAGCAGATAGATATAAAAGCTTCATTTGACCAGACAGCCCTGCATGCTGTCATCACTCCAACAAAAGGTGCAGTGTGAGTCCAACCGGACGGTAATTCAAATCTTAATGCAGCTGCTTTAGACTGTAAATGCCCAATGTGTCTGTGTGACTCTCTGCATGTGATTATGACTGACTATAATAGCTCTGACCATTGTTATTAACACGGTGTGTCAACGCTGAGATTTTGTGACTGATAGAAATACTATTAAAAAAATAATATTAATAACCACCGGACAAATGATGAAAAAAAAAACATCTGTTGAATTAATTTTCACATCATTCATGGTGATGCAGGTGAGGTCATTGTGCTGATGCTCTTCTGATAAAGTAGAATTTTTAATTAAATTCTTTTGAGTCAGTTTGTCCATTTATATGCTGCAGGCCTATTTCTTACTATTCCACCCAGGTTGTAGGTGGTATTTTATCTCAATTTATACACTTTCTGTCAATACTGTGGCACACTGCAATGAACTGTTATATAGATCATATTGTTCCTCATGTGTTGTGATATGTTGTATCATGAGGTCCTTGCAAAGCAAAGCCAAGCATGAATTGAGAGTTTTAGTGTCACATGATGGTCTAAATGTCCTTTCAGAGGCTTTTCCATGATAAGAATAAATTTCAAACGTAAAATCGTGAATATCAGCACACACAACACCAGTCTTCACGTTCAAAAACCCGTAAAAGCTGAAAAATCATGAAGGTCATGGAGCACTGACGTCTCCAGCTTTCAAATAATTGTTTTTCCTCTCAGAAGCAAAGTCTTTCAGACAGAATCGCTCTGTGCAGAATCTCCAGCCTACACACACCAAGCTGCTGCATGCAACGTGATTTTTTTTTTTTTTTTTTTTGCCCTAACCTAATTCATCACAAAGCCCATCTGGGATGAATTAGACTCCTCAAAGGCTCTGGCAACGTGAAATGTGATTTCCAAACGGAGAAGGTGTAAGCAGCCACATCAGTGAGGCATCATCAGACTAATGACACACAGGGCTTTCCCTGAGATTAAAAAGACAAAAAGAAGAACAACATCCATATCTGTGTTAAACTGTGCGACACAGAGGAACAACAGTCTGTTTCTGTGGTGTTAATTGGCACATTTTACACGGCTAACATAACAATCTCACTCATACAAAGGAAACATGCGGTACACTGATAAGTTTGTGAGTCAGAATTTACATTTTATATCGTAACAATAACAAGTGATTTGACCTTCATTGAATAATTCTACTGAATAAAAGCGAACAGAAAGAACAGAAATGAGTAAGAAATAATCAGATTTTGCGTTTGTGCTGTGTGTTTAGATTGTGATATGAACCGCAGATACAGGATTGCTCCGTATAATTCCCTTTTCAGTGCCTGAGTGTTCAGAAAAACAATGTGCGGGGGAGAGAAAACGAGACACCAGCACCTCACAAATCTTCAGCTTCCCGTTCGGTCTCAACATTAACATCGATTTCTGTTCGCCTTGAAACAAAAGGGATCTACATCTTACATAAGAAATCCCTCCCATCTTTCTTTTTGGATGGTGCGCCGTGCGTATAAACAGTCACCTGGCACAGGAACAGACTAAAAACAAACACACACTGACTAAAGTAAACCCTGATTCCCTGCCAAACCTCCACCTCCACGTCCACCCCGACCCCGAGGACAAACCAACAGTGTTTTGGGAGCGTGATCGCATTCATGTTGACGCCAAATTTCGAAGTTCACCAAAAGAAAAAGAAAAGAAAAAAAAAAGCCTGCCTCGATAGCTATCATCCAGCTGTTGAGGAAAAAACAAAAAAAAAAGAAAGCCCCTATAGAAAGACCCCTTGGTGCGATGCTCTAATTGTGGCGCTGGGAAACTCCCACTAGAAAGAGAGGCCTGCCCCGAAAACAGTCAACAGCTAAACAAAGCCAACAATAGCCAGCGTCCATTACAACGCCGTAGCACGAGCCAGCGACTTCCCCCGGCTAACAATGAGCGCCGAGAGTCAGGGAGGTCACCGGGACTTGGAGCAAAGAGCGAGAGATAGGGACGGGCGAGAGCGAGGGGGGGGCTGTAACCGAATGTCCAGATACCTTTCACCTGGTCCAAACAGCAAGGCACAAACACCGACCCAGCAGAGGTTCAATCGCTGCTGCAGCTGAAGGGCGCAGGCCAGGATCAGTCTGGGTAAAATCACCAACATGTTTAAAAAATATACTTCAGTGTGCCGTTTATACTCCTTTATAACCCTAACCCCCGGCTAATAACCACTTTAATCCACTCAACAGGAGGTTAGACATCACTTTACAAGTTGCTCAAATTAACTGTATATTTCCTGTTGTGAACGAGATCCGGTAACTTCTGCACACCTTTGCTGCTGTCGTGTTTTCCTCATAAAACACATGAATGCATGCTGGAGGACAAAAATAACAACTTTCTCCTGAATATTAAGAGATAGCAGCTGAGAAATTTTGCAGCTTGCTTCCTGTTTTCCTCTGCTTCCCCCTATCACACACATTTCACCAACCTTTAAAGCAGCCACTGTAGCAACGGCTTCCACTGTGCAAGAAAATAGATCTAGCATTGACTTTTTTTCTATTTTTATTTTTTTTAAACACCCAAGTCAGGCTGTAAAACTGCTACTACCTATCATCAAACTCGAACTTTGTTTATTTAATAATTTGAGTGGATTAAGGGGGTTATTTTTGAGACTGTTAGCCGGGGGGAAGTCCACCTCAATGGCAGGAGGCTAACAGTTAGCATTTGGAGCATCCAGCCAGTATCCAGCACTCAGTAACAATGAGAGGAAGCTGGCACCGCGACTGTCCTATAGATATAAGCTGGAAGGGAGTGAAATAATGCCTTTTTTTTTTCCAAAACGGGTGCACTATCCCTTTAACACACCAACACAAACAGAAAAACACAGGATCTGACCACCTCTCTCACTCTGCCTGATATTTTTTAAAATCATTTTGGATGATTTCCCTCTCTTCCCTCCGCCAAGCAGCTCCTGTTTTTCGCAGCCCACAGCTTCTGTATCCGTCAGCTAAATATCCCCAAAACCTACGACCGGATTTGCATGAAATCTGGCGTCCAAACCGGCTTCACTCCGAGGAGGAACAGTTGATTCAATTTTGGTGGGTTGAACTGGATCTGGGATTTGTGCCACTGAATGATTATAGTTTTATCGTAGCCATAACTCTGAAACCGACAGAGATAGCGACTTGATTCCAAAATTTTAATGGCATGTTTGCAGAGTCGGAAAAAAAAAATCAATTTAACTTGACATTGAAGCGACAGGAGTGATGTGTTTGGGTGTAAAAGAAGCTGAAGGATTGTTCCGCGATGACAGAGGCTGTCTTCTTGTTTTATAACCATGTGTCATCCTCCACTTTTGGTGTCATTTGGTTTCTATTATTTGGTTAATACGTCTCAGTTTCAGAATTTTTTCTTCATCTATCCAGCCGAGTTTGTATTTTCTGTCATATAAACTAACCCTAAAGCTTGATTTGCCCCAGTAAAGAGCCATCTTGTTCTTATCCTGCCTGAAACTGGGTCACGGGGCTGTTATAATGACACGTATTAGCGATACACCCCGGCCCTGTCATTCATTATCAATCGCTAATATCCATGTACACCATGTACAGAGCGTCACTGTAAGAATAAACCTCTTATCTTTCATCGGAGCCTGGGCTGCGTCCCAGTTCCCTCGCCTATTGTCCGTTTTCACCTTTTCTTACCTAAACCGAGTTGCTGTCGGGCTTCTGCTGCCCTGCTTACACGGGACTGACGCCATGCAGGGACGTCGTGTAATTAAAAACTGTCTCCTAAACCCCTGCAGGTCCTTCTTTAGCAGGTCTTACACATGAAACCATCACTGAAATGTTCACTCTGGCTCGCATATACAATTTTCCCTGCTTGATGTAACAGAGAAAAACAATGTCGGCTCTGACGCCATCACTCTGTCATCCTTTTCTTGTGAAACTAAAACGGCTTGGAGAGTTTTTGCTGAGTAAAAGTGAGTTTTTTTACGTCAGAAAAATCAGCAGCTGGCCCAGTGATTCGGTGCCAAACTGCATCAGCTGAATTTTACTTTGGTCATGTTGTCTTCTGGGGCAGCACTTGTACCTTTCTTTAAACCACACCGGCTAAAACCATCGAGCCTTTCCCAGACACGGTGTTGTAAAGACGCCCCTCCTCTGCCGGAGCCACATAATCCCTCCAAACCCTCCTGTGTCTCCTCTGCTCCGTCTGCCGCTCCTCTCCTCCAACACCGGCCAAACCTGAAACTGGAGTCAGGCCTGCAGACGGGCCTGTTTGTGCACTGAGGCTACCGAGGTAAATCCCAGAGTACATCCAAGAATTTACCCACTACTTTCAAGACATTTGTGGGGAAAATCACAAACTACAGAATCATCTACAGCACTATCCAAACACTGCCTTTGCTCATTTCATTGCTTTGAATTTACCATTGATTGTTTTTTTGTTGTTTTTTTACCCTCCAAGCCACTTGCCGAGCTCAAAAGAGTGAAAACACATCAAACCAAATTGCAGGTGCTTGTATTTTGAAGCTGTGGATGTGCATTTATCTGGTCAATAAACACTGGCCCAGCATGCGCCTGTACTTGAGCTTACAGTGGGGAAAGTGATGCCTTTTGCTTCATATTAGAATAAACAGAAGAAGAAGTTTGACTCTGCACCAGAGCAGGAAGGGAATTCATCAGCAGCCACCAGCCGAGGCCCAGCACGTTCAGGCTGTGGCCGGGGAATTATGGGGCTTTCCAGGTGCTCTGTCAGGTAACGTTCAGTCGGGTCTCTCCCCTAAAACTCTAACGGGTGGCAGAAATCATGAACACGCCTGGATTTTGGGGTTTTCCAGCCACTGTAGTGTCCTTTTTGTCGAATGTGATGCAGATACAAATAACAAATAACTTTTTAATCTGTTTTTATGTGCATTTGTCTGTAAAACCTCACATAAATTCAGATTTGTTCTTGAATTTCATCAATATCTGACTCTATGCGCTGACAGTGAGGTTGAAAAAGCTCATGCAGAGGAACTATAACAAAAAAAACCATCGTATTTCTCCTGCAGTAGCTTGTTTTAATTTGTACATTTTAGTTGCATTGTGTGGCCTTTACTGTTTTTCCACTGTCTCTTGTTTTTCTCCATGTTTACACTGACAAAATCATGACAAAACCCTCAGTTAATCATTTAAGATTTTAGTTATTGCCATTACAATGCTGACTAATTCTGATTTGAGCATTGAAATTGAAGTCCCGTGAGCGCCCGATGCCCCACGATTCAATTTTGATGCCCATAACGGTGCCGTGAATACTGATATTGAAATGTGCAACTTAATAAAACATTAGATCCATGTCGCGTGAGGGGGAAAAGTCACCGTCGGGGCAGTTGAAGCTGCAGGGTGAATACAGCCTTTGTGGTGATCGAGTGTGTAAAAAGCGCCCTATAAATAACACTGGCTTAATTTAATATGTCTTTTGGAGCTGTCCTATCTGAGACCAGCAGTGTTTATACGACTTCGGCCAGACGCGCGGGGCAGCAGCCGGTGATTTGAGGGAACTGTGTGAGCTGAGTATTTTTCCAGGCGTCGGGCCTTCGCATTCCAGCTGCTGTCTGTTTCTGTCGTTGTGTCTCTCTCCTCTCGTCTCCGTTCGAACGAGTGAGGCAACAAAAGCTGCTCTGTGCCGAACGGCGAGCCCGGACGCGCCGGCTGCAGGTTCTCACCACGCCGCGGCAGGTTAGAGACCCGCAGAAACAATGTGCTGCTCAAACAAGACCTTGGGAATCGACGGCACTTTGTTGGCGAAGGCCAGGGACTGTGCTGCCAGTGTTGAAGGGCTTTTGGTTTACACTGAGCTTGTTTTGCTGCACTGTTCAATAGATTTGTCTGCTTTTTCGGTCACTAATGTACACAAAGAAAAAAAATCTACAGGGTGAAGCTCACAGAGGAAGCCAGGAGCGATGAGAGGAAAAACTATGTCTTGTTGACGGTGTGGATCACTGATATCGGCGTGTATCTGGTGTTTGACATGAGTGTATACACTTGGGGACAGTCTACCCAGAAAACACTGTGATTTTAAAATGAGCTGACACACTCAGCACCATCTTTACACCCCCCCCAGGCAACAAAACCAGACCCCTGTCTCTCTGAATGGGGACTTTTCTGCAGCTAACTGTATATGCTGCTGTATGTGTTGTCAGTTTTGTTCATACTCCAGAACTGAGTCACATTTCTTCCCTTTCTGTCACAGCAAAAAAAAAATATTAGCTGCTCACCAACACTTGTAAGCATGCACACAGCAAGATTACCACATTCTGCTTTGTGGCAGTTCCTGTTGTTGCCACGGTAACTGTAAACAGCATACAGTTGTGTCAAGCACGTAGTCAAGCAACAGAGAACGAGAAAACTCATACGGTCGGTTTCTACATAAATTGATTCTGCGGTGCTGAGTGGCCCCAGCAGTTTGTCTGGACTGCAGAGTTGCTGTCTGTTGGATCTGTTGTTGTAAACATCAGAGTTGTGGGGCGTCCCGCTGGCTCACCTGGGAGAGCATGTGAGGCTAAATCCTGACTGAAGCGGCCCGGATTAAACACCGGACTGAGCCCTTTGCTGCAGGTCATCCCCCTCTCGCTCCACTGATACAACCACATAAAGCAAAATGCCTTCCAAAATCTCAATAACTGTATAGTGTGTCTTACACTGACACGCTGACAGAGTCTGACTATAATCACAGTGTCTCATGTTTAGTCACATGCATGTTGCACACAGACGGATGCACAACCTGCAAATCCACAAACTGACCAAGTATCTGCTGTCTGCTGTAGTCCAGTAATTTTAGGCCAAAATTGGGGTCAACCTAGGACAAACTGCAAGAGAAGTAAACTCACCATAACAGTGAATTAAAAGGTTACTATATATATATAGTACCCTTTTAATTCACTGTTTAAATATCTGTTCTGGCATTTATTCCTTATATTCCTTATTAGCGCATATCAAAAATCAGATAATGTGTGATATGCATGTGTAAACAGAATAATTCAAAGAACTTGTAATTGACTTTTTTTCTTGTCTTTGTGTGTGTAATCAACTTGTGAATTTTTATAGTGATATCTGAAAGTAAAATTTTGAACCCCTTTCACCTGTGTGTTAAAAAGGGCGTTTTTTGGTATTATATCATCATAAATAGGTGATTTTCAAAACTTTCCACCAATGGGATTCCTTGGGACTTTTTTTTCCCTCACTCAGGACATACTGAGGATACAAAATCAGTTGAGTTTGCTTCTCTTGCAATTTGTCCTAGGTTTTTTCATAAAATGACTGGACTATACATGTTGGCAGCATATTACCCTGCTGTTTAGTGCTGTGATACTTGACTCTGACAGGTGGTCCTGGTCAAGTTGAAAGGTCACAGTGTTAACATAGGAAGCTGCACCAGGCTTCAGCCTTGATTGACTCTCTACCATATACTTTTTTTTCTTTCTGGTTGACTCTGGCTGACGTTTGATGGATGAATGGCTCTCTTATTAGCTGACTTGATACTGCTGGCTTGCTTGCTCTGTTAATGTCCTGAAAAAGCTAGCTGTGCATTACTGTGTTCACACACACCTTTTTGCTATGTGAAGGAACATCTGTCCGCTGAGCCTGTGTCGCTGCTGCTGCTGTTTCCACTACTATTGTTACTTCTAGTAGTAGTTTGGGGTGTCCCCTTATGACTCTAGTTGTGCTAGTATTTGTTGTGTTTGCAGTTTGTTGATGTTGTTACTGCTGGCATGGAGATTGCCTTGATAGTGTTGACTCGGTGATAGTGTTTTGGCTGTGGAGGTGGAGGGCGTGGTGCTAATGTGTTGGAGGTCAAAGCACTATGGAGGTGGAGGTGGAGGTTCTAGTTTCCCTTGGCAAGTGACATCCATCAACCCTGCAGACCTCATCCAATCACAAGCTAAACCAGAGCTGCCAGGTGCCTGTGATGGAGTGGCCCTCTCACTGAGGTTAACATGTGTAGGCTAAACCTCCCACCCATTAACCTGCCTCTCTCTTACTAAACCTCTTTCCATCTCTGCCTTTTGCCTCTCCTTTTCATCTTTCTTCTCACATCTTTCTGTCTGCCTCTCTTTCTCCCTCTCCCATTTTGACTATTCATGTTGAATTAGTGGTGCATTATGCAGGCCAGGCTATTTGCTATTGTGCTTCTGTGTGTATGTGTTTGTGTGTGTGTGTGTGTACTCCTTTTAGGCCTGCAATCACATGCTGAACCATATGGAGCTGTCCGCACTCGTGAAAATTACAGCATCCCCCTGTCTGTCGCTGCAGAATGACAAGGGCTTCCCTGCGTCGCTCTCCACACCCACAGCAAATCACAGTCCAAGCCTTATGAATATTAACACAAGCTTTGCCATACAGTAGGAAAGCCCAGGAATCCTCCATGAATATTGATGAAGGGTCCCTTGCGAGCCTCTGAAATCTCCACGTTGGTTTAGTGCCCTATATTCAAAACTACCTCATGTGTCAGTGAGCTATATGAACCTTGCATAACGAGGGCCTATTCATGAGAATGGGCTTTATGACAGCAGGGAGTAAAAGCTGCTTAATGTATGCTGACTGTGTACAGTAGATATGGTGGGTTTAACATTCAGGTGAGGACGTGGCCTGAGTGTGCCCTCTGAACTGTCCAAGGTGCTGGAAAGCAGGCCCTGGCTTGTCTACCAGGGGAACGGTGGACACCCCCTCCTGAATACTCTGATGGTCTTTCCCACTGTAAATCACTGCGAACTTAATGAATATTAATGCTGGCACCTCCATTAGCTGGAGGAAATATTCATGGCCATTCCAGTGCTCTAAGGCACCCTAAAGAGTTAGCGAGTAATATGATCTGCTCCTGACACCTTTCCACATGGCTCCCCTATTTATGTGGTGAGATTAGAGTATATACTGTGCTGTGTAGTCTAAGTCTGCATCAAATACGCATGGAGAACATGTCTCAAATTTAAGATCAGCACAAGGTTTTACATCTGTTTTAGTGATAAACACCATCAGGAGTTTGTGACAAAACTGCAGTTGCAAAGTGCTGCTGTCGCCACATTGCCATCACATAAGCCAGTTTGAGTGAAAAGACTATAGCACTTGGGGTGACTTTATGAACACACACGCGCGCGCACACACACACACAAACAAACATACACACAGAAAGAGACACACGCAAGCTGTGCATCTGGTGCTGACAGATCCAGTGGCTCATCTGGGTCTGTTGGAGTGTGAAGAGCCACCTCTCTCCTCTCAGAGAGCAGGCAGGCTGCTGTGGCCTGGGTCTTGGCTGTGGATCCCCAACGCTGCTCCAAGTCCTGTCAGTCAGCCTCTGCTGTCCTCCATGGTTGAGAGAGGCAGGACAGCAGAGCAGATTTCTCTGTGTTTTCCTACACTGGTGAAGGCAGCGCCTGCCAACACACATCAGCACAGCGGCACCTGAAGGCAGTTGACTCCCCTTTCATTACTGCAAGCCGAACAGCTTGTTTTGGGAAGGGGATGGTTTGTGCATTTGTATGTATGTATGTGTGTGTGTGTGTGTGTGTGTGTGTGTGTGTGTGTACGGTTGGCTGTTATCAAAGTAGACATTCAAATAGATGGTCTATGGTTTTACAGATTGTTTTATAACCTACAAAGATGTTGTTACTGTAGCCTATATGCTGTTTGTTTGAAGGGATGAAATCATGGCTATATTTTTCATAGCACTACATTTCTATCTAAATAGATAGGCTACATCAATCAATCACTGAACAAAAAGCAACATATAGACCTACATGCTACTTTTACTTACACTAAAAGTACACACATTATACCATCAACCATTTTGAAGTTTAATGTTTATCATCTCAGTGTGTTGGCTAAGGTGATCAGCATTCAGCAGTTGAAATCACATGGAGTAATGACAGCAATTGTTTCTGCATTAGGGGGGATGCCAGCTACTGGTCTGATGCTGAATCTTGAGTACATAAGCAGTCAGGGTCTCCCCTCCTTCCTAATTATTATTGTTGTTAATGGGAGAAATGCAGGACTCTCCATGATGCATCCCTCTCTCTTCCTGGCTGTTGGTGCTTCTCTTCTTTTGCACTCTCTCTCTTTCTCTCTGTCTCTCTTTTTTTCTCTCCCTCTTGCCTTTGCAGCTATAGTAGCCCAACACTCTGAGGAAATAAACTTTTGTGTCAGAGTTGGGATAAATATAAAAACTATACAGCGACCCGACAAAGGACACACTCCTTTTTAATGCCATACCTCTTTCAGGCTTTTTTTTCCTCACTCCTTTTCTCTATCACTTTTCTCCTCACTATCCTTTCGATCCATAATTGGAAATTTCTTCTGCTTAGTCTCGTCAGAGTGAGTGACAATGTGGCATCCATGTTCTGTGGACCATGGTCGAGGGAAATGGAGCATTGTCTCATGTAGGCGAGGCGAGCGTGGTCTGGGGACTTATCTAAATTGAATATCTGCCTTGTTTTTTAGGCTTATAATGAGAGTGACACAGTGAGCATGGGGGTCTTTCGCACCACTGACAGCCCTCCTCTCTTTGAAAAGGTGACAGATAACATGGAATAGGATTCATGAAAGCACTTGACAATGCTCCGCGGGAATGGTCGCACCTAACAACGTATTATTACAGAAAACAGTGTGCACACCCAATTACAGCTGAGAAATTTCTGCTCAGGGTACTCTTCTGAGAAAGGACTTTAATAGCATTGGGCAATCCAGGTAGATACAGTAGACTTAAAAAATTATATGCATCTTATGTCAATAACCCTTTGGCACATGCAGGAATTCCATTGGACTGACTATCTAATTTTGTTGGACTGCATTCTTCTACCATTTTTCTCTTAAATAATACAAACGTTTATAAAATATAGCAGAAGGTTAGGCTGTTTTTCTTGAGAATACACCTGTAATACCCTCAGAGTTTATCTTCATTATCATTTCATCTTTTCACCAGTAACCGTATATAGCTGGTTGCTAGTTGTGTTGTTTTTCTATTGGCAATTCATCTCTCTTAGTCCCACACCTCAGCAAAGACACAATGACACTGCAGGACTAATGGCACTTTTTTCTAGATCTTGTTTTGGCTGGCTGCTTCATCCCCCAGCCGCTAAGATAGCACAGCTAAAATGGTTATTGAATTGGCTCGTTCCTTTAACCTTGGCTTCTGATAATGTCGTCTTTTAGAGGAAATTAAAGTTGGTTGTGAGAGCAATTGAGATATGAGAAGAATGGCCCGGGCCAGCAGCTAGAGCGACGTTGCTATATCAGCCTTATTCTGTCACAGTTTTAAAACCCGCTGTGGTCATTTGTTTTCTCTCTTCATATCATATCACATCATCAGTACGGATGAGGAAAGTTTCTTAAGAAATATTATTCCATCTCAAAGTATGCCTCATGGGCAGGCTTACTGCCCTTCTGTTCTTTGGGGGAACAGGGGACATTTGAGCTGCAATGAAAATATCGATGTAAAGAAAACATGTCAGTCCAGAACAAGAGCCTGTGTATAATGAGCAGGCAGTTGGTCTTAAGGAGAATACTAAGCATGGTGATGACAGACAGGCTGACAGGTTGGCACAGACCCTGCCACTCAGGAGACCAGGGGAGAGGCCAGGGCAGTCTCTGTCACTGTCAATGCCCTCTCCCTTTCTCTCTCTCTCTCTCTCTCTCTCTCTCTCTCTCTCTCTCTCTCTCTCTCTCTCTCTCCCTCTGTCTGCCTCTTGTTCATCGACATACACCACATAAATGCCAAAAAAAATGTATGCATGCACACATATTCACACATACGCACGGTCACACATTGAACAACCTCTCATATCCATCCAATGAACACAGAGCAAGCCAATGTTTTCCAAGGCAGCCCTTACCTCTTTGTGTTTTTCACTCTTGTTGCCATTGTTTTGTTTCAAGAGTTTGAAGGAGTCCCTTTCTAAACATTGTAAACAGAGCCAGTGTTTGATGTCTGATGCTGTTGAGAGACCTCGCCCAGGTTCCTTCCAAATTTCATCCCATATTAAATAAAAATAATCGGTATTGGATGGGCACCCAAATGGATTTCACAAGTATGGCCCCAAGTTAATTACTTTCCCGTCTCCGTGAGTATTAAACATTTGGGAGATTGTTTTCATTTCTGTCCCATCTCACCCCCCATCCCCCCACCACTCTCCTCCTCTTCCTCCTTGACAAAAAATGAGAACTAGAGGAAGATAAATGCGCTAAGTGCACTCACATGACTTCTCGCTAACGAGATTGCTAATTAACACTAGCTAGAGCAGAGAAGGTGAGAAGCTCTGGCTGGGAATAGATGTGCTAGGTCTTGCAAGTTTCTCTATCTCTCTTGCAATGCTACACTGCACTCTTATATGCAAGTTTGCTGTGAATTGTAATTTTTCCAACTGTATTAAGGAAACAAACTGTTGAGGAATGCTCTCTTCCCATCAGAATAAACTTTATAAATGTAATGAACGATTTGTATGTTAAACAATTGGCCACACACATTCACTGTCAAACCGGCATAGAGGCAAAGCAAGCCCTCGTTTTGCAGCAGGTTTAGTGCTCAAGGTCGTCTATGTGTGTGTGTGTCTGGTGGCAGGAGAATAGGAGACCGCCAGCCCTTATATCTCTGATGGTAGGCTAATATGATGGAGCAGAGCCAGGCGGAGTGGAGCGGAGCAAAGCTATATTTAGGACACTTTGGTTCCGGTGACCATGGCTCTTAGATCCACTACAGCCCCTTAGAGCATTCACTTTAGTTCAGCCTCCGGAGGTACAAGAGCTCACTGTTACCCTTCAGGGAGGCATTAAACTGCTGAATCCTGCATCTCAATGAGAAACAGACACTCTCATTGCTACATTTATCTAATGAAACACAGTGACAGAGCAGTCTGCTCCAGTATATTCTTCCGATTTTCTTCTTTGCTGGTCTGCCCTTTTTTTATTTGGTGGTGCTGTCATTTTGCATACTGTATATTACAGAATACTTTTTTGTGTTGTCCCTCAGTATTGAATAATTTTGTCCTTTTTTTCCCTTCCCTTTTGACTTGCAGAGGCTAATTTCCTCTTGCCATGCTGTCCTTGTGCATAGGAATTTGTTATACGGGATATGAAATCTTTATGACAGTAGGTGATAATGTTTATCAGTAGAGGTCTGCATTTGTGCATGTCTGTGTTTATGTATGTGTGTGTGTATCTACATGCGTGCTTCCCTATGTGTGTCCTCCAACTCGCTTCCTTCTGAGCTTCAGCGTTTGCCAACCAGCCCTCTGCGAAGGTCATCAGTGGAATTGGAAAGTGCACTTTGCAGAGCCAAACAGATGCAGGGCACAGATAGGCCAGTGTTTATCTAATCTTGTATCAGCGCGCTGTAACGAAGTACAAACACAAAGTCCTCTCGCAATCAGATGAGAACTCAGAAGGTTTTTACCCTGTCAAGGACTTGATGTATCTGCGTCCAAGAAGTCGTTCAGAGGTTGGATCTTGGCAACGGCGCAGAGAACTCACTGAGGAGCTTCCTGTATGAAAAGAAAGTTTGGGAATATCTGCATACTTTCTACACATTTTCTTCTTGAAAATTCACAGAACCACTCCCTCTTCTACTCTTTCTTCTCTTCTCTTCTCTTCTCTTCTCTTCTCTTCTCTTCTCTTCTCTTCTCTTCTCTTCTCTTCTCTTCCCTTCTCTTCTCTCCTTTCCTCTCACCACACCCCATCGCTTTGCCTTGCTCCTCCGATTTCCCCCCTGTTAAGCAAATGAGTGCTCCAGAAATTGACTGCAATTTCCCCCGCTTGCCGAGGCCCCTGAGTGATTGTGTGCTAGGCCGGAGCTGGAGCCGAGGCCCAGGCGCTCTGTGGGCTGAATAATGATGGCAGCACATTGACTGAGGTCTTAAATTAAGGGTACTTATCTTAATTGAACATCTGAAATAATGTTTTATTTACAACAAAGGGAAGGTGCTGGAGAAATGAAGCAGTCTGCTCTTTGTGGGTGCTGACTGCCTCTCTCTCTCTCTCTCTCTCTCTCCTTCGCTGTGGTTGGTTGAGCTCCAGTTGCTGCAGTATACATTACTGATGAGCTGCTTATGGCTTTGATCAGACACTCAGAGATGTCAAGGTCATTATATAATCATGCCTGTGGTTAAAAGGTCATTGCACCGCTGTATTCTGGTTCCCCATCATAGGTTTGGCAAAACCAATCAAAGCTTGTTTGCCTATGCTGCTGAGTATTTAAGTGATATTTCCCATTGATTTCCCTTTGACATGTTCAGCACACAAATATTCTTACTATTCCATAAGAATATTTTTGTTTATAGTCACACTTTTTTAATTGTGTTTTTCCTCCTATTTATGTTTTAATAAAAGTCATGAAAAAACAGAACTTATAGGTGTGACTAAGATCACCAGGTCAGCAGCTGGTTGTTCCTGTATTTTTTTAAGCATGTGGTATGCATGTGTAATTGCTTTTGGATTGAATTAATTTGATTCTGGCTCAGTGTACATGCAATCACTGTACAAATTGGTCCAAACTTGCTTTGAGTTGATCCAGTTGTGGATTGTGTTTGGTGAGGTTTAAGTATATTGCAGTGGAATACATGATTAGCCAAGACCCGCAGCACAGTGGGTGTACACAAACGAATTGTGTGTGTGTGTGTGTGTGTGTGAGTGTCAAAGATAGAGAGAGAGACAGATAGAGAGAGAGAGAAAGAGAGAGGGCGAGAGAGAGTCAGACAGAGAGCACAATACCTCTCTGAAACTTGATTATAACGAGTTTTTCCCACAGCATTAATCAGTCGTATTGTTACAGCGATTGCCGTGATTCGCTCCCCATCACAGTGATTATGCTAATTTCAGCCAACCAAATGTCATGTCCGGCCCCCAGACACACCTTTCTTGCTCTCCCGGAGGCAATGTGGCTGCTGTGATTGAGATGGCTGATATTTGACTGAGCACCAGCAGACCTTCTTCTGATCACTTCGGTGATTACATGAAATTACTGCTTCTGAGGAAGAATGGCTGAAGATAGCATTTAGCTAGCAGGAGTGAAAGAGAGGCAGGCTGGGAGAATTGATTGAGATTTTCTGCAATTATGCTTGATTCAAACATGGACCATATTGGATTTTACTATTGTTTTTCTCTCTATGTACAGTGGTACATATGAACAAGAGTATTGATAGCTTATGTAATGATAAATGTATGGTGAAATATAGTAGCCTTTTTGAAGTCTGCTGACAACTCTGACACCCTTTAAAGATTAGGTGTGAAAGCCAAATTTTTAAATACTGTCCGTCCTAAGCCTGTGACTTGGTGAGAGAGGGCAGAAACATCTTAGCAGATATCGATGGAGCATGTGGGGTGTGGGATTTTGTTTCTGCTGAGGCAGGATCACTGTGTTTCTCTTATTGTACATGGACAGTCGCATGCACACACAACACATGCTGCATAACTACTGCAGCAAAGCTTCTGGAAGAAAGTAAACTTTCTGTAATTATGAACATATGCGTGTGCATGTGTGTGTGTCTGCATATCTCTGCATCAATTTG
>OMLB01055397.1:0-17996 GCA_900302555.1 Myripristis jacobus
GCACAGGTCAGTCTACGGCAGAGCTGGTTCGACCGGCTCTTGTTTCTGTCGGAAGCGGCAAAGCGTGGCACAACACCAGCTGACCTACTGCCGTCTGGCACGCCGGATAGCGCCTTGTGTTTCCGTTTGCACGCCCATACATCGCTCTATTCACGAGAAAGATAGAAAAGTTGCATGTGGGAACACCTCGAGTGATTTTCTGGGGATGAGCGTTGTATGTTCTGTTTCGACAAGCGTCAAGCTCAAACACATATCTCGAGTCCAGCTTCACGAGTCATTATCTCCGATGTCTCCCGAGCTGTCCCTGAGTGTACACGTTGATGAGATTACACATTAGAGCTGTGATTTTCTGGCTCATATCTGTGGGAGAGAGTTGTTCACATTAACAGCTGCCTCAGGATTACATCAGTGTATTGTCATCAGTATCCTGCAGAAGGATTTTTCTCCCTGTAATAATAAACAGTTGACATTTTCCTCCGAGTCGCATCCTGATTCAGCGGCAAAGCTAAACTGTTGATGAATGCTGATGAAAGTTTTCAAAGCTTCCTAAGCTCCTCAGAGTTCAAGGGGTCTCTGCAGACGGGCTTTGTGTGACTTCTTAATTGGACTGAACTATTAATCAAAATATTTAATTCACAGTGTGGCTGAGTGCAGTATCTGAATTACAGAAGCAGCATTATTTATTTTAATTATTATTATTATTTTTATTTTTTATATAAAAGTGTAATGTGACAAAACAGCATTACAAATAAAGTATTGTGGTGCTCACTTGCTGAATAAATTATATCTGAAAAAAAAATCTATTTTGGACAGACTGCAGCTAAAATCACCTCATTTTAATCAACAACATCAACATTATTATGTTGATTGTTTTGTTTTTCAGTGAAAATGAAAATGATACCAAAAATTGTGAGTCATATCCCTATGTCAACAAAGCAATTGCAATATGATTTTTACCATATCGTTCCAACACTGAGTGGGCTTCTCTCTTGCATTGACCACACCCGAGGGAGTGAAATAACAACTGTTGTCGTGAGCGTGCTCAGTGCGAGGCAGCACCTCTGTGCACAGATGTTTAGCAGGCCCTCCTTTGACTCGCTAACTAAACTCCATTTGTTCCCCGCTTCTTCTCTCTCATCTGTATTCAAGACAGGAGCTGCTGTTGCTGAATTATTTAAAACCGCTTTCTTGTTTGTTTACCTGAGTGAGGAGAAATTTGCTGGGAAACCAATCTGGAAGCGGTGCTCAACAGTGTGTTCCCCTGTCTGTGAGAAGCACAGGGCCGAGCTGCAGCCGAGTCTGGATGGCTGCTCTGGTTTTGTGAAAGGCACAGTGTCCTTGGTCTGCACCCAGACAGCCCCCGTTACTCTCCCCCCTCCCTCCCCAACAGGCACACATTCATCTCTCTCTCTCCCTCTCTCTCTCTCTCCTTTTCTCCCTCTCTCTCTCTCTCTCTCTCTCTCTCTCCTTTTCTCCATCTCTTTCTCACTGTTTTGGTTTAGTTCAACCTCTCATTCCTCCCTCTCTCTACTGCACGCTTACGGTCACTCTCTCCCTCTCTTTCTGTCGAGCGTTCCCTAACCTCGCTCTTTCGCCAAACCATAACACCGCTCTTCTCTGCCCTGTTTTCAGTGAAAACAGATGCCCTGTAGCATCAAGGCAGTTGCGGCAAAATGGATCGGGCTGATTCAGAAGAAGTGACTCTGAATCAGATTCCGATGAAAGACGTCTAGAAGACAGGGTGAAATAAATCGGGGTGAATCGGAAACATTCTGCTGTAATTTTTGTTAAGAAAGAGGCCGTGTTATGTCAGCTCCTGGCACTGTAGGTTAGTGAGGTTTACATGTTGTCTTCTCTCTTTCTCCAACCCTGACTGTCACTCACAACTTTTATCATACAGGTATGAAGCAGACATGGTTTAAAAATCATGTTATAGTCATGCTAAAAAATAAAAAATTATATGTACAACTATTATGGATAAGAGAATGGAGGGTATTTAGAGAACTCAAATGTAATGTCCACTGGGATCTAACCCACTTACACCGTGTGTGTGTGTGTGTGTGTGTTGTACAGTCATAGGAGACTCTCAGTTAGACCACCTCTCCGCTGATGTTATCTGGCCTAAAATGCTTTCAAGGTCCTGATGTTTACTTGAAAACAGGAAACATAAACATCAGGCACTGCTGTAGTGCATCTGGGTATCTGCGTGTGTGTGTGTGTTTGCATGTGTGTGTGTGTGTGTTTGCATGAGTGTGTGGTTGTTGTTTTTTGTTCCTATTATCAGACAAGTACTCTTCAAAATGTTTACAAGCCAGGCGTTGGTTACATAATCAAAAACACAAACACGAGTACAAAGGTGTGTCATTATTTGGGAATCCCGACACGGTCTGTCTACCATAATGATAACAACAACAACAACGTCAATAATGATAGTAATAATAAGAGTAAGTAGAGGGATAAGAATGAGAATAAGAATGCATAATACTAGACTCTAGAGCAGGGCTCTCCAGCTGCATTTATACAAACTTACTACAGCTGCAGTTTTTCCAAGCAGACACTTTGGGGGCCAGAGTTTAAACAAAATTAAAGTTTATTTAGGCCCAGTTAGCCTATTATGGTTTAATGTTTTCAATTTCTTACAAAATAAATGTGATTTTTATATGCCTATATCGGTGTGAGCAGACTTATAAAAGACATGGGAAATATATAACAATAACTAGACACTTAACTAGAAAATGCTGGAGCGCAGACCAACGCCAAGGAGGCAGTTCACTGAGGAGTGATGGTTGAAATCTGTAATTCCAGAGATGCATTTTCAGAACGCACTTCTGATCGGCAGGAAATATTAATTAACCTGTTTTGACGGTATGCAGTGCCCTGATTGATGGAAAACATCCTCCCCGTGCGTGTGCCAAGATACGGCTCCCATTCATAAAAGACAGGAATTAATTTCAGGTTCGCCCAGGCCACTGCTGTTCAGTGTACACCGGCCAAGCAATGCAGCTTTGTGCACGTGTGTGAGCTACAGGTGGAGGAGCAGGGACCCCGCCTCTCTCCAGCATGGTCTCCAAACACCCGTTCTCTTCTTAGTTTTGCACTGGCAAGGTCCTTTAACAGCACCAAAGCTGCAATTGGTTCATTCTGCACAGCCGTTATGCACGGCTCTGCCTATTTACAGCGCTCATAATGACTATTAATTCATCACACATATATCTTTAAATCAGTCCACAATCCCATCTGTATTATGTGTGACACAGTGCAACAATTATTTTCATTCACAGTATAAAACAGACAAATAGGCTTGTACAAAATCATAAATGCACAATGAAGCTGGATATTAAGAACACTTAGTATCTTGGTGTGTAAATTCCCTCTTTCTTGTTATTCTCTGCCTCTTTTCACAAAAACTCTGTGTACGCATGGGAAGTATGCACGGAGGTACACACGTTCTCAACACATATTCTTTTTTATAGATAACAATTTCTGTGTAGAAAATAGTGTATGCATGTATTCTTGTGCATATGCATTGTTAATGCATCTGGCCCCAGCAGGATGTGTCGGCTACTCACTGCTAACAAATAATAAGCTGGCAGGTGGATTTATGTCTTTAGGACCCAGGGGTCAAATGCACAGTATTTGGGCTCAATAAATCCTAATAAAATCATTTCCATCTCAAGTGTTTTTTCTTTTGTGTGTGTTGCAGCAGTATAGGAAGAAATAATGCTAGATATCCTAAATACTAGACTGCATATATTTCCTGACATTTTTTGAATTCTATAATTTTCTGCAGCCCAGAAGAGAAACTTTTCCAGGCCAGATGTGTTGCCAATTGATGATCCTTGCTTTTTTAGTCATGTAAATTATATGACATTAATTATAATGGAGGTGAATTACACTTACTGGCTGATTTCCATAGGAAAGGACAGAAACATGGGGTTTAACATTGCCCTTAATGTGCAGTGTCCTTGCCCTGCTTTCCGGTTGTGTCCTTCCCCTACATTTCTGTCTATCTCCCACATCCTTGTGGTGCATTTTAATTGGCTGCAACTCTATCCTCAAGAGGTCAGGGAGGCTGTTCATTTGCATACTCCATAGCCATTGGCCATAACCATTTAAACCTGACACCTGACCCGCTTCTGTCCTGAAATAGCTGTGCCCAGCCATATAGCAGGGATCCGCACAACCACAGATTTATATAGCACATTGTCAGTCCTGTAGGAACTGCACATCTCTGATTCAGTCAGTGGCATTAATTGCACACTAAAAACATGCAAATGAATGAAAAACAGGTACGCTTTCTCAGTTCCTCAAAAGATTGCTTGATCAAGGTAATTGCGCTTTCCCAGGACAAAGCACATGATTTAAATAGTGCACCCCCTCACTAGAGGAAAGGAAAAGGAAGGAAATCATACACTAGCTTCAGCAGTAAATTCTCCAATCACATGAATTTGCCAGAAATACCTTATATGTGACTCTGTGTAACTCTCAGTCAGCATTTCACACTGCGTTCACAACAGCGCAGCACCAGATACAAATATAACCCTGAAGTGTCACGACTTACAGTCACAAGTGACAACTCCTCCCATCTCCCTCTGGTGGTTTCAGCTCAGGTCCCTTCCTATGGAAATCGTCCAGACAGGTCTGTTACATCAGAGGTCTGCAACCTTAACTGTGCACAACGTTTAATGAGTCATTTATTATGATTTAGAAACGTCATGCATGTCTTTACATGATCATGCACAGTTCAGCAGACAACTTGGAACATTCTCCGTGATGCTCTTTTTATTAATATTTGAAGAAAATACCAGGGCACACCTGATCTCGCTTCAGACCATGCTAGCCGAGCACCGCTGCATTACATAACCAGGTCTAGGATTGCATCAGAGCCATATGGCACTCATCCATGACCACACAGGGAGATGGCTTGGCCTAGATTAGCTTGACTAGGGGGATATTCACAGCAGGCAACAAGTCAACTCAATTTGATACACATTAGCCTACTAATGTGTGTTTTGCCCGGCAATAAACAACATAGTGCCAGCGGAAACACGTATAAAAATTTGCTTCTGTTCAGTAAAATGTATATATATCCAAAAATCAACAAGGCACAATAATTTGAGTTGTGTTTTTTTGCCATCTCCCAGTCCCATTCTCCATATTTCACTGCCACTGCAGGATTTTTTCATCGTATTCCCTGTGGAAGAGGTGTAGCACAGCAGTGCAGCAAGCATGTGAAAAGTGTGACTTCTGGTGGAGCTGTGGTACAAGTCATATTCATATGGAACGAATACTTTTTTTAATAATAGGGGAGTACCACTTAAAAATTCACCTGTGCTGTTGCTGTTCAGTGCAGCGCTGTGAACCTGGAAAGCCGGGCAGACGGAAGCTGCTTGCCCAAAGCCAGCTGACATTGATCTAGTCAGTCAATACATGTACAATACATGTATTGATTTCTCCTTTAATGAGTTGATATTATTCATGAATAGGGTATCCCTTGACCTTCCTTCCTGATTTCTTAATTTGTCTAAAACCAGTCGATATATGCTTCCTCTATTTCTCTGTAAACTCACATAACAAACTAACAAGACAAACAAACGGTTTCAAAGTATTTATGTATTTATTTATGTATGTTTCTATGTTGGGGAGGGGTGTTTCTTACTTTTTTTCTAATTTCTCCCCATTTTCTCTCAGAAAATGTGGAGAAACCAGATGACTTAGAAGATGAAAAATTAAATACTTGTCTTGACAGTTTCACCTCTGTGTTACAGGTACACAAAAGGGGAGCTGGACATCGCCTACATCACATCACGAATCATAGGTAAATGCAGAGCGACTTCATATACTGTGTGTGCATATTTGTGTTTGAAGTGTGTATTATACCCTCATTTTGTGTGGCTGAAAGGGCATTACGAGCGGTGCCGAAATCCATTGTTGTTGCCACTCTGACTCCATCTTTGTATGTGTGCACTCCACCTTGTTTACACTCAACACATTTAACTCACCTGATATGAAGTGATGACCTATGGTAGCTGAAATACACTGACTGTCATGTAGACAGAACTATTTTTTTTTTAATGGAATCATTTTTTGCTCGCTAATCACAAAAAAGCAACTGGTCCAATTGCAGCGATACATTCAAGGTCCTGCTATACTGTCCAGTATTGGCCTTGGCTTCATGCCTACGACTGCAGCACACAAGCACCATCATTGCACGGCATAGCGCTCTCTCCTGTGTGTTATAGCTATAGAACAAGAAATTTTACTTCAAACAGTTTTTCCAAGGAGACAATGGAGCAGGTCTGACAAAGTCAATCTGACTGATCCAAGGCGGAAAGAATCAAACAAACTAAATTATAAACTTTCAAAATCGGTAATATCCGCTTAATAGAATGGAATTTGAGTTCATATGTGACTGTGTGACTGGTGATGTGTATTATGAACACACACATGCACACAGACGCAGACGCAGATGGGTAAACATGTACTTAGCTGTCTCTCTCTCTCTCTCTCTCTCTCTCTCTCTCTCCCTCTCTCTCTCTCTCACCGCTCGCTGGCTTTACATGCTCAAACAGAAACAATTGAATATGGAGAGGCAATGCGTCCTGTCCTTTAGAGGACGTAGTCAGCCGGCCAGTTGTCACCTCAGGCCTTCTATCCCATCATGCATTGTGTGTAATCACTGACCCTCACTGCTGAGTGTAAGCCCAGTGTGTGCATGCTGTTCTCAAACATCTGTATCAGTGGCAGCTCAGTACATGAAACCCTTCAAGACACATTGGCTGAATTTGAAAATGCATGATTGGACATTTCGGAGGCTCGCGGTTTTCCATGCAGCAGCTGCAATATTTAAATATTTATATATATTTTTTTCACCCTTGCAGTGATGACATACCCAGCAGAAGCGGTGCAGATTGGCTACCAGAACCACGTGGAGGACATCCGCTCCTTTCTGGACAGTCGCCATGCCGACCATTACACTGTTTTCAACCTATCGCAGCGCAACTACCGGGGCGCCAAATTCTCCAACCGGGTAAGAGCAGCAGTGCCACATAAAGCTACAGATGAAGCCTTTAACATGACTGTCACCGTTTGCTATACTCTTTTCAGCCCGTCTAATAAAATAATGTAACGATCGAAAACATTGTTGGGAACGTTGCGTTACCAGTGCAAGATGTCGGGATTTATTTAAATTTGTCCTACTGTCACGAATCAAAACCATACCACTTTGATCATCACTAACAGGAGAACAAAGTCAGGTGCTGAATACCAAGCAGTCAACAGTAAACAATCTAAAAATAAGATGAAATGGTTCTGAATCATGTTATTTACACACACAATAAATTAGAAAATGGAATTGAAATGAATGGGAATGCTTTGAATGCCAATAAATTAAAAAAAAAAAAACCCACAATGATAAAGAATATTTAGTTATAAAAACGTTATGATAAATTATAATGAGTCCATTAAATAATGACTGGCTATATACAATATGTTATAATCACATTACAATAGATGATTTAAAAATATTTGGCTATTATCTGGATACAAGTGGCTTTCCTTTGTCTGAATCAGGGCCCAGCTCTGCTTTGAATTCATGAGCAAGTGCAGCATCCACAGTGAAGTCTCTAATCAGCTCGCTCTCATCAAGACTAACAATCACCGCTCGCCTCCCTCCTGTCATTAAAACACTCAGCTTCCCTCCAAAATTGTGACCACGGAATGAAATCGGAAAGTTGCAGAAAGTTTTGCCCAACACAGCTGCCTTCTGTGGTGTTTACCTTGATAATCCCTCACCAGCCTCCCTGGGTGACACACTTAAAAGCCAAGGCTCAGTTTCATGACAGTGTTTTTCTTAAAAACCAGTGGGGAAAAAGCAGCCATTGAAGCGAGACACTCCCACTGGCAGTATAAAGTATAAATATGTTGAAACAAGGCAGAATTAGTCAGATCAGCCCACTAGTATCAGGAAAATGACACATGAGAAAATTCTGGAGACTAGTTGATTATCATTGAAAACAAGTGGGATTATCTCATCCCACTGGCAGATTTGTTTCACTTCTTTGAAGAAAAACAAGATTTTAACCCTTATATGTATCTAAATGACTTGGTATAATGGAAACCCATACTCAGCTAAAGCTCTTTCAAATTGCAGGTCTTTCCCAGAAAAAAAAATCTCTGATGTGTTTAACATTTCTGGCAACAACCACAAATGGACCGATGATGGAGGCAAAATAAGAAAAATGACAAAATCATCAATCACTGCTTCAGATGTACCGGCCAAATTATCATTCAAGAAAACTGTTTTGAGCGAGAATGCCCTGTTTATGGTTTTATGGTTATGACTGTCCTCGGCTTGAGCTCTTTGGCTCATTTCCTTCGCCGCTGTTGCACAGCTGGATTCAGACTTGAGTGGAGTTACAAGTGCGGTCTTAGACAGCAGATTGCTGCTCTCAGGCAGATATGTCTAAGGAAGCTGTGGAGTCAAGCTGTAGAGCTGCTGAGTGAGGCTGTGGAGTCAACACGGCCAAGATGGCCCCCTGTCTGTCTGAGGAAGTCACTGTACTGTTTTTCTAGCAGATGACTCATCATGGAAACTGGTGTGTTGTGTTGCTTTGCCACTGCAGCGCTGTTGCTAACCTCCACCTCCCATTTCTCCACCCCTCCTGGTTTTATGGATTTTTTGTCCTTTGTCTTTTCTCCTTTCTTATTTGTCCTTGTTATCCGTGCCTCTTGTGATCCCTCCCTTTCCCTCCATTCTTTCTGACTCCCTCCCCCTTCGCTGACCTCTCTTTCTGTCTTTGTCTGCCCTCACCATAGGTTTCAGAGTGTAACTGGCCGTCTCGCCAGGCTCCCAGCCTCCACAACTTGTTTGCTGTGTGTAAGAACATGCACAACTGGCTCAAACAGAATCCCAAGAATGTGTGTGTCATCACCTGCTCGGTAAGAGGACACTGACACACCTTTGCAATCCCTGGCCTCCTCTTACTTTTTGTTAAAGCCCCGAATGAACAGTGAAATTGAAAGATGCACAGCACATGATGCCCACAAGGGAACACTGTGAGAAGGAGGTTTAAAGCATCATGAGGACAAAATAGGAGATCAGCTGCTCTCTCCTGCAGATCATGGATGTCAGACGCTGTATTCTGGTCATTTGTTCCATAAACAGAGTTCTGAGCCGAAGCTAGGAGCTGCATCAAAATGTTTTGCTGCTTGATTTAACACTTCTAGTTTGCTTGCGGCCACTGAGAACAGTAGGTGTGTTTAGCATCTGACACTTTCTATTTGTTCTGTTCGGTTCAGTAGTCTGGATTCTGGTGGATTAGACTACAACCCTTGAGCGATTTTGTAGGCCACTGCTCTCAGAAATGTGCTTTGCTTTTTACACTGCTAACCTTGCACCATGCAGTGTTTTCTTAAGCTTATCGTGCATTTCAGTGGCATGGAAAAGCATGACCAGCACAATGCATTTTTGGGGGGCCCAGTTTAATTTGTCCCACAACCCACTTTTGAGTCCTGGCACAGCCTGTGATGTATACTGCCAAGTAGGACTAACCGAAACACAGTCAGAATCAGTGCCCCGCAACTTCCCCTAAACTACTTTCCTGTTCAGTGATTCATTTTTAGGTGTTGCTGCCAACATAGATGACTTGTTGGTTTTTGCTGTTGCACTAAAGAAACTAGGAGTGCTGGTGAAACACTCAACTCTAGTCCTGAGAGTCTCCTTGGGAAAAGTGTGTTGCACTGTATGAAACAGGTAGCTTAAGAGTCAAGATGGTGAAATTGTGTTCAATCTGTTCAGCAAATACAATAAAATAACCAAACAGTTTCTGAAATTGAGAAACACATAGCAAATAGCTTTTTTTGTCTTGCATTTACATTTACTTTGCAATCTGCTAGCCCTCTCTGATTTTTTTTCCTCCCACTTATTTTACATGCATAATGATTTGTGACCTTCTTTGCACCAGAATTAGTTTTGGTGGAAAGTTTTCATGCGAGCACATCCTCTGCGTGCGCTGCCCATAACCAAAAGAATGTCGCTTTTGTATCAATAACACAGAGGCAAGGAATCCAAACCAGGAACCCAACCAAACCTTTGGCCCTTTTTCTGCCTCTACACTCCCTCTCTTTTCACTGTTGCCACCCCTGGGTGTGGGTGCGCTGGCTTGCCTTTCTCTTCCCAAATGAAACACAGCTTGGTTTTCCAGCTGCTCCAGTTGTTTCTCCTCAGCTTGAGTTCCTATCTCGCCTGTTTCTGTGCCTCCTCGCTGCTGCTTAGCGGAAACAGACGCTCCTTGTATTCAAAGGAGAACTGAATGTCCGTGACAACATAGAGAAGAATAGCATTACAGCCCTGCCTGTTGGCTTCAGATGTTATTCAATTAAACCATGCAGAAGATAGCATGTGACTCATTGGAGCGCAGTGGCCACAGAGCTAGAATCACTTCCTCATGTATCCCTGATTGGGTCTCGGAGATGCATATGGTGATCCTTAAACAGTCGGTCGCAGTCAGAGAAGTTGCCATGGTGACCGTTTAGGGGTGTCAGTATGGCAGTCATGAACTCAGTTTTTCATGCACGGACAGCTGAGGCTCAAAGTGCTGAGGTCTTGTGTAACACAGCCCTCACTGAAATGTCAAAGCAAAGCTGTGCGTTCTAGCTGTTCTGATTCTATGACGGCAGTGCTGTCAACCGTGCTGCCACTGCCAACTCGATGTGGCTTGGCAAAGCGCTTCACCTTGCGTAATCTCCGCCCAACAGTGCTTTTCTGTAAACTGAATTGTTAGTTCTACAGTCTAGAAGAATCCTTTTCCTAGAACTTAGATCTGATATCTTGTTTGTTTTTTTTTCCCCCTGTAACCTCAAATGAACTTAGACTGAGCACTTTTGTAAAAGCGGGTGTTATTGAACAAAAACCTCTGTGCTTCTATTTGGCAGCTGCCTGTTTGTGCAAATTAGTGCATGGCAGCAGATATTTCTTTAATCTTTAAAAACCTGCCAAGTTGGTTTGAAGGACATTCTTTGAAGTGTGCCCTGGGCTCATAGTTGCACGCAGAAGGCAGCTAGCATCAGGCACCAGTGTGCAAATTCTTAATGAAGTATCTCTATCAATTTGCATTCCATACTGTTTTATTTGCTGTGTAGAATGCATTGATTAGACCTATTCACTGGCTTCGTCACTATCATGATTTGACCTGCTCTATCACAGTCAGCAGTCTAGAGCTGAGGTGCATGGCAGACGAGATGGAAAATCTGTTTTTGTGGTTTCGAAATATCATCTCCCACCATGTCAAAAGAAGAAATGACTCAATTCCTTCTGTCGTCTGTGTTTGTAGGACGGCCGTGCTCCCTCGGGTGTTTTGGTCTGTGCCATGTTCTGCTTCTGCCACCTCTTCAACAACCCAGTTCCCGCCATGCAGCTGCTCAGCGCCAAGAGACCAGGTTCCGGCCTCTGGCCATCACACCGCAGGTTCAATCCCCTGAATGTGTGTGTGTGTGTGTGTGTGTGTGTATGTGTGCAAAAAAAAATGTAAAAGAAAAAGGGAAATGAAAGACTGAAAAAGAGACACAGAGACACAGAGACGTTGGGGTTTAAGACCTTGAGGCTTGAGACCTCGTTTCCCCTCCTATCACACATCACTTGTCTCTCTCCCCTGCTGTTAATCTCCCTTTTATACTAAAATCCATAAAAGGAATATTTATAAAGGGAAGAGAGGGGAGGAAGTAGGACTACAGCACAGATAAGAGAACAAAACCAAAACCAGGCCAAGCAGACAGACGCGTGGGACTGAAGTTTGATTAGATATAAACGGAGCAGTGTAGAGGGCCACGACAGGAAAGTTAAGGTCAAACTTGCTGAGTGAGTTGTTTTATATGTGTGTGTGTGTCTGTGTGTGTGTGTGGGTGCACAGCTGCGTACGTGAGTGTGCATAAATGAACTGGCTGCCCTAACACATACCTGCACATTTTTTTAATCTCGATGCGAGAGATAGTTGTCACATGATGTAAGATATACAGACTTGGCCTTTCTTCATTGCTAAGAAAGATTTCTGGGGGAAAACGCTAATTTGGCGAGACTAGAAACATGTGGACATGATGAATGACTTTGTATCTGAGATGCATTTCATTCCAGTTCCGCCTTTTTCCCTCTTTAAAAGGCTGCATTTTTCCTTTTAGCTGAGCTCTTGCAGATAACGGTGATGCTAAAGACAAAAGCATGTAGCTGCTGATCAGCCAGCGTGGCCAACACTTTTCAGCCCCCTCAGCCTCAGTGTCTCAGGCTGTAGAGCTTTGGCTTATCTAAGGATGGACACTTTATTACCCTGCCAGCCTGTAGCTATAGTGTCTGTCAGTCCATACTAGTATAAAATTGCCATCAGGAGCCAAAACTTTAGTGCAGATTAATTGAGAAATCATGGAAGTGGCAGACAAAATACCCGCCAGAGCAATATTCAGAGTCCTTTAATTACAGGCTGGCTCTTATCACAATAAATGTTGCATCAGTGAGAAATTGTGTTTCATATCACTGATACCTAGTCACGTGCTCTGTGCTTGATGGAGTTTGAACAGTTTTAATGATATACCCAGTGATGTTGTGGAGTATATATCAAGCACTGCTTCATTCTGGGATTATGATCAATCAATTTGTAAGTGACCAATGATACATGTCAGCAAATCAAAATGCATGACAAAAAACATTTGATTATGTCGTCATCTGTATTAATGTTCAGTGTTTCATGTGTGGATAGAAGATGAGACTAGCTAAGGTACAAAGTCAATTAAAAGTAAACGTTCATTCATACAATGCAAGTGCGCCTTGGTAACACCCCGGCTTTCAGAGCGTCATGTTAACAAATCAACACCGATTTCCTCTCCAGCATTATCAAACGTTCTGTGGCCACCATGAGGAACCGGCCAAATGACCATTAAAGAGAGAGGATTTGAATGGGAGTGACTGTTCTATCAGGTCTAATTCCGTACAGAAAGACAAAATCCTCTCCTTGTTCCCGTGCAGGTACATAGGCTATGTGTGCAGCATGGTGTCAGAGAAGCCCAGTCTACCACACTCCAAGCCCTTGGTGATCAAGGCCCTCACGGTGAGCCCGGTCCCCTGCTTCAACAAACAGCGCAGCGGCTGCCGGCCCTTCTGCGACGTCCTCATCGGAGAGACCAAGATCTTCACCACTGCACAGGACTACGAGAGGATGAGGTACAGGAAGGATTTGAACACGTACTCAAACATACTGAGATGAAACTAACACAAAATATTAGTCCTTAAATGATTTTATCAGCCCTCGAAACTCTGAGTAGTTTCAAAAGAGAGGGCACCACTTTGTTTACTAATGTTAAGGATGAGGCTGAGGAAGGATAAAACCCCTCAGGTTCATGTCAAGACTAGTATTCCATAGTATTAATGTCACACTTTTAAATACCTGTCTTGAATCTGATGTTTTAATGGCAAATGTACACAGAAACATTAGCAGTAGAGCACCATGCTCTTTACAGTGGGGAAAAGAGCTGTCCTAAACCCCATGAGGCATTTCTAAGTTCTACATTTTTTTCGACAATCGAGTAGTATTCACCATTCTTTACCACATCATGAAAAGGTGGGATGTCCTCCCCTTTTTGAAACTGGATAGTCCTTCTAAAGGTCCATAGATTTCAGTTGTGTCCATAATTACATCTGGATGTCGAAACGCTTTAGCACTATTTAAGCTTGTCTAGATCACATTGTAGTCTACCTTGTCCTTATATTTTCCTCTGATTTTTTTTCTTAATTAACGGTAGCAAATAGTCCGGACTTAGTCCACATGTATGGAGAGTGATATCAAACCTGCCTGACGTTACCGTCCATAGCAATAGTCATTTACTCATAACTGTTATTATTCAGAAATATCAGACTTCAGAAAACTGCATCACCAATCAGAACTGAGTATTCCACAGAGCTGTGTAATAAGCATGATCAATCAGCCAATAAATCCACCACACTCTGTGCTTTTATCACAGCGCAATGCATCCGAAACAGAATAATGCCGTGATGACAGATACTGGAAACGAGCATAAAACGTGTTCTTTCATTTTTCTCATTCTCCACCCCCGTCTCTTGTCTGCTTATCGTCCTCCATTTTTTCCCTCTCAATTGTTCTCTTTGTCTCCTCCTCCCTGACCTCCTTAATCTTTTTGCATGCCTCTCTCCCCTGCTGTCTCCCGTCTCCCTTCCCAGAGAGCACAGGGTCCAGGAGGGGAAGGTGGTCTTCCCTCTGGGTGTCAGTGTCCATGGGGATGTGGTGGTTTCTGTCTATCACATGAGGTCCACCATTGGAGGACGTCTGCAGGCCAAGGTATGCCAGGGGTTTTATTTATATTCTGCTTTCCATTGAATCCAACAGAAGCAGTTTCACAATCAACACTAGTTGTCTAGTAAACACAAACAGCTTAAGGACCAGGGCTTGGAGCCATGGACCCTAGTACACACTAAATAAAGTTAAGACGGCATTTCAGTAAAGTAATCTTGACAAGAACAAGATCATCATGATGTTTCTTAGACATCTGCATCAAAGAGCAGCAACTGGGACGAGAGATCTCTAAAGGTCCAAGTGGACGCACTAATCCTGCCTCAAGATGTTGCTGCAGTTTGCATGCTATTGCATCTACAGGCCGAATATGACCCACGCAAAACCATAAAAGTGACAAGAAGCAGCTTGCACAGATTGTGATTAGATGGCATCCTCCTGGAACAGTTAGAAAAGAGACGCTCAGAATTTCAGTTTCATTGTTAAAATTACCTTGGAACATTCTAGAAATGGACCACTCCATGTCCAAGTTTACACCCTAAATGGAAGTGTTAGGGACTAATGTTACCTTTTACTCCACTTTGTCATAACTGAACCTCTTAATCTGTGGAAGACAATGGAAAGTTCAGCAGTGGGACCAAAATTCTCTTTGGACCAGCCAATCTGCTTTTGTTCATCGGCGTGGTGGAATGGAAATAAAGCACAGGTCAAGTTCAAGTTTATTTAAAGCTCTTAATCACTGTTTACAGTCTCAAAGAGCTTTGCAGACCCACAGTTAATAGAAAACAAAATGACACCCGGTGACCTGAAACCTCATGGTGGGCAACACAAACTCTCCAAAGAATACCCCAGTTGCCGATGGGGGCAAAAAAATGGAAGAAATCGTGGGAAGGATCAGAGAAAGGATGAGAAACCCTGCCAGGCTGGCCAGGAGTGCAATGGTTTCCAAGTTGGCCATTATCAGCTCAAATCAGATCCAGCCAGGGCATGTGAACACAGCTGCCGTCCGTGAGTGTTGGTTCTCACCCTCGTGTCGGAGCCAGTCGAACATGTTAGTGCACCATTGAGAGATACATATCTGTGATAACTCCTGCCAGACTGATCCACAGTTGTAAACCCTCTACACAGGGTGCCATCTGCTCCATCTTGGAGATTCACTGGTAACCAGGCAGAGAGGCTCGATCGAACTTACATGCTCGTTGAAAAAGCTATTATGTTTACAATGAGTAAAATTTTATGGCCGTCTGGACCTCTGAGGCCCATTCGATTTATAATTTACAATCACATTATGATTTAAAAAATACACCGATTGTACAAAATATTAGGGACACTTTTACTCTTCTCGTGAAGCACGCTGATCAGATGGATCCCGGTAAAAGCTATTAATCCTTATTGATTTCCCTCATTAGAGCTGCCTCGTTCTCAAAGGAGAAGATGTGGATAAAGAGAAGCAAATGAGTCATACGGTTTTAGGCTATTAGACGTGGCTTAATCAGATGAGGATTATACAAATGGGGCTCAAACTCCTGGTATGATGATTTTTTTTTTTTTAAATATCAGGCATTCATCCATCAGCACCATGTGTGTGAGAAGCAGTTGGTGGCATCAACACCCAGTTTTCACTTTGCCGTTCTAGTCTGACAGAGTGGGTGTGCAATTTCCTAATGCAGAGAGACACTAAATTACTGGGAATGAAATTTGATTACAGGGATATATTTATACAATACCGCAGAATACAACACAATGCAATGTAATATACAATACAATACAATACAGGGGTGATATGACCAAAACTCACCTTTATCCTTCTCTTGTCAGGTGTCCAACACCCAGATCTTCCAGATTCAGTTCCACACAGGCTTCATTGCTCCCGGAACCACCATGTTAAAGTTTAACAAGTAAGCACCTGTCTTCTGTGTGGTCACCATGGTGAAATTGACTGAGACCAGCGGGAAAAACCCTGCCTGCATCCTCTTACATCTATCACTTTTATTACTGCGCTCTAGCTACTTAAAAGAAAATGCAACTTTAAATATGAAGTGGAGGACATTCTGTAACCCCTGTTTTATGAAAGCTGGAAGGCTGAAGTCATGATTAATAAAAATGTATATTTTGATTTGCAGTGTGGTATATCTTTCAACTCTTGCACACAACCCGTTCAGTCTTTTTTTTTTTCATTCTCTATCCAGACCAGAGCTCGACGCGTGTGACTCTCCGGAGAAATACCCCCAGCTGTTCCATGTGATACTGGACATCGAGGTGGAAGGGGTGGACAAGCAGAAAGACCTGACGCCGCCATGGGAGCAGTTCCCCTGTAAAGACCTCAGTCCGAATGTGCTCTTCTCCTGCCACCAGGAGCACCAGGACGCACTGGCCATCGCTGGTACTGAGGGGAGGGGATACGCGAGAGACAAACACCGACACTTTCGTGACACACTTACAAGACACACAGGCTATCAATAATGAATATGGGACACACGCCTGCACACACAGGCATGTTTGTATTGACTTTATTCCCATGGCAGCTCAGACACTCAGAAACACTGTTGGACAGAAAAGTATGTATGTAAACCTAGTATTACATCAACACAGTAAGGACTTCAGGTAGATTTATCAATAAAGAGAGCAATCATAAATAATTCAATGCCAGTGATTGCTTGAATTTCACAGGAACACAGCAACTTTTTAAGCAATGTTTCAGGAGCTAGAGTTGGGCCAGATGTACTTACTGAACATTTGTGCGTGTTGACTCTGTGAAGGGGGGAATCTGTGGAATGATAAGTGCTTGTGCACATCCAGATGTTAGTATGATGTGCCTTCCATCACGAGTCTTATGTTAATTGAAAATGGCTGTCATGGAAATAAAAGCTTGTGTGTCCCCAAATCTCAAATCTGAACCCTTAACTAACCTTAAACTTAACTTATCCCAGTCAAAAACTATTTTTAACACCAGTTTTAACTTTGCTGCACAGTCAAAAGTACCTGATTTGCAAGATTATCCAAAACAAGTGCACAAATTCACTCAACGACACACATAGCGTGCCGATGCAATAATGCAGAAGCTCACGCGTGTCATAGAAACGCTCTTGAAGCAAAGACAGTTTCAGACATTTACAGGCGCATACACAAGCAAACTAATGTGACTTTCGTTTTTGTCCCTGCAAGATGAGATGGAGGGCTTGGACCTAGAGGGTAAGACAGTAGAGGAGACCACAGAGCCGCTAGCGAGCTGTACAGTGATGCTAGTTAATCAGGACTTGGTTCGGTACACTTTCAATTCAGTCAAACTTTCCTCAAAATGTATATATGAGCTTGAGACTGTTATATGTTATGACTGCTATATTATTGATATAATGAAGGAATAACCACAAAATGAATCCTCTCTGATTAGCCAGTCATGTGGCTGTTTCCATTTTCCATTTTTAAAATTGACTGAATTGAAATATAATATTAATATCCTTGTTATGAAGTGATATTTCATTTTGGTAGAAAAGTTTTCACATAACTTACTCATCAATACTGACCCCTCTGGGAATGTTTAATTACAACCATTAGCATGCTTCGATTGTAAAACAGACAAAATGATAAAAAAACAACACATACACTGACCCATGTTATTTATTTCCTTTTATATTATATTATTAAAAAAAACTGAGTCCCAGCGGTGACAGCTAATGACCGGAAAAAAGCCCTAATATGGCATAT
>OMLB01055408.1:8414-44895 GCA_900302555.1 Myripristis jacobus
TTTTGTAAATTTTTTTTTTTTTTAAATTATATTTAAAAAAAAAAAAAAAAAAAAAAAAATACAAAGACAGTGTTCTATAGTTCCAAAATTACAATTAGTATCAATAAGTATTTATTTTATTGTATTCAATTATTTTCTTTATTTTTTATTTTATTTTATTTTATTTTATTTTATTTTATTTTATTTTATTTTATTTTATTCAATGCAAAGACCACCGCTTCATGTATGGACAGCTCCTCCTCTGACAAGCACCGCCCCTTTCACACTAACCAATGAAATGGCTCGCTTCGGAGCCTACGAGCCAATGGAATCGCCCCTGTCACTCGGACTTCCTGCTCTGATGTTGTGTTTTCTTGGCTGTAATCATGGCTGCCGAGGGAGACTTCCTGATGCGATACCGCGCCGTGTCAAACAAACTGAAGAAGTAAGGCTGTTTTAATAGTTTATTCAATGGCGTACAATCAAATTAAAGGTACCTGAACCTCAGTATTCGTCAGTTTTCTTACCAGACACAGTAACGTTACGCTGTTAGCGGTAGCTTAGCCTGCTAACGGCTAATGTCGAGCTGGCCTGCTAACGCCTCTCGGCAGGTTCATGTCAAAATAAAAATAAAAATAAAATAGTGTGTTTACATGTTCAGTCATCCTGTTAGCGAGTGCATTAATGACTAATATCCACAAGTTCAGTTTCATCAGAGTAAACTTTAGCTGCGGTGTTATTTAAAGGCTAACTTTAACTTCTTTACCAGGTTACCATTAGCTATTTTTTTTTTATCTTTATTGAAAATTCATTCAAATACACAAACGTTCCAGACACGCGTTCAACATAATGTTCTACAAAGAAACATTTTATTTATTTTTTATTTAATAAAAAAAAATTTATTTCATAAAAAATAAAGACGTCAAAAAATATAATAATAATAATAATAGCAAAGGGAAAAATAGACTGCATTAATATAAAATCATTAGAGAATGAGAATACAACACATTAGTTAGTCCTCTGAAGAATTCATAGTGCATATTGATAGTTTTATTATTCTTTTTGAAATATTTATAAGTTTGGTAGTCTTTTATACATTCTTTAAATTTACAGTGCAAGTAAGGGTAAGCTTTGTAATTTTGCATTTATGTACATTAAAATTACCTTATAGAAGGTCAATAAGCCATCTGTGTATGTGAGTTGGTAGCTCACCTTAACTCCTGTGAAACTAATGACAATACTGTTATTTCCTTTCCCGCAGGCGTTTTCTTCGGAAGCCCAATGTGGCAGAGGCAAGCGAACAATTTGGTGAGTCCTCTTCACTGTCGACGTCGTGTAGCGTACGGCTCTGCATCTGCTGTCTGTGTTGGTCTGTACGAGAGGAGTTATGTGCCTTTTGAGTTGCCGTAGGGCCAAGAAAAGGGACACATAACGCCTCTCTTACCAAACCATGCAGCAGAACGCAGAACCATCTGCTGCATGAGCAGCCATAATGTCAGTGGACTGTAATGTGACGTTAACAGCAGCACTGATCGCTTCACCCCTAATCCCCTCATGTGAAGAGCCGACCAGGCTGCAGCGTGTCAGCCTCTGTTTTCATGTGGTCTCTCTCCCTGCGTGCTCTAGGTCAGCTGGCCAAGGAGCTGAAGCAGCAGGACTGCCTGCAGTATGCTGCCTTCTGTAACCTCGCCATGGCCCGGTAAGACAGCACCACCTGCACAGCGTCACCCCGCATCACCCTCTCTCCCAGCGACCGAAACAAACTCACACTACTCAGAGAGGGCAGTCCCACTTTCAAAGTGTAGAAACTGATGAACTATTGTAGCGGTGGGGAAAAAAAACAACAATTCACTATTCTTTTTTTAATGATTTATAATCAATTTTTTTTTTTTGCATTCCTGAATCGATTTACCCACAGGGTTCCCCTCTGCAGACATGCCCACCTCATGCCAATCAAACGCAGTTGTTTTGCATGCAGGACTAATGTGTTGTTTTCGCCTCTTCTAAAATGGTGTATTGCTGCATACTGAGGCCTAAACACATTTGGAGGTGTGTAAATTGGGTTTGACTGGAAAGCTGAGAGTCTTGAGGATTCAATGAGTCACATTTTATTCAGGTGTGATGATGTTAGCCTCAATAGTAGCCGTTTCATTGCAGTTTTGAAGCATTTTTTGAAATTTGACATCACTGTATAAAATAACCCATTGTGACCTTTTAAGATAATTACAGCTTCATGAAACTGTACCTCCACAAAGTAGAGGATACTTCAAAAAACACACTAAATCACAATAAATCATAATATCAAATCACAGTACTTAAGATTTGCAATGCATGTCAAATACATATCGAATCAGCACCCAAGTTTCATGATTGTATTGAATCAGGAAATAAGCATATCATCTCAGCCCTAAACTATTGAGCTGCTGAAAACAAGATGCTACATCTTAAGGGGCTTTCAAAAACTCAAACTATCGCCAAGAAAGGAAAATGACAAATATACTTTAACCAGATTTCGAGACAGACGGTGTGGTCACTAAAATAAACTCGATGTGTTTGAGTCCTGTCCTGTCCGTCACACACAACACCCCACATGGTACTGATTAGATTTTGACAAACCTGGGGATGATTCACCTCACTTTGGTCTTTCTGCATTTTCAGAATGACACCGATTGGCTTAAGGAGGGCATTACAGTATTTCCACGTTCGTTAATTCATCTGTTCGCATATCAGATGCAGTACGTCATACATCACTGATCCGATTTTTGACGAAACTCGGGGAAATGAGTCATCCCACCACTGCGCATTTTCAGAGTTGCATTGGTTGATTGAAGGGTTCTGCTGTCACTGTCAGCCTAAAATAAAATATTCAATGAGCAGTCAGTCAAGCACGTCTCAGTCCTCTCTATTCCTGCTCTACACAATAAACAAGGTAGTTACTAATTGGTCCAGAGGGAACCTGCATCATTCATTGGGATGACATGTTTGCTGCTGCCTGGCTCATCAGTGCATCTCTTGCTGCTTCACATCCCGTTGTCTAACCACAGCTGTGAGCAGACACTTTTCAACGCTCCTGGAGAGGCTCTGGCATTAACGGATGCTGCCCGCCTCTTCCTCTCCTCCGAGAAAGAGAACAGAGCGCTGCAAGCCCCGGGCTTTGATGAGCACCTTCAGGCTGCACTCAACTGCTACAGCTTCGCCATCAAGGTAGCACATCGGCGACTCCTCAGTTTCCTCAGTGAGATAACATTTTTTAGTGCACTAAGCATCAGCTCCTCTCTAAAAATACGTGACAAATGAAGTAATCGATAAATTCATAGTGAAAATTGGGGTGTTAGAGTCCTGTAGGTTGTTGTTGCTGGTGTCAGAGATTGGATCTGAACATCTGAAGAGCAGACATCACTGCATGTTCGAGTCTTGCCCTTTTGCCTACATTCCTATAGAGCCAGTAGGATAATGCTGTTTTACGAATGGCTCGCAGGTGTACATTGAGATGAACCAGCCAGTGATGGCAGCCAGCCTGTCTTTGGAACTTGGCAACGCGCTCAAGGTGTGGACCAAAACCTTCTCACTGAAAACATAAACTATCATGATTTGTGTGTTTTTTTTTTCACTCATGTGGAATTTCAATCGTAACTTTTTGTCTGCCCCCTTTCCCCTCCCTCCCTTCGCTTCACCTCACATAGGAGATGAACCGACCAGGAGAGGCAATCGTTCATTACCAGCGGGCTGCAGAGCTGCAGACACAGACTCCTATCGAAGCTCTGCTGTCTATGGGGGAAATGGCCACCTGTAAAATCCTCACCCGTGAGTTCAGTGTCTCTGCTCATGTCACATGTACCTGTGGCTGCGTGCTTTTTTTTTTTTTTCTTTTCTAAACTTGTGTGCAGGTAAATGTAGAACTTGTTAACTTGATTGCTTACAAATTTAAGAGCTTTAATGGCTCTTTTGTTGTGCAGGTGACTATGACGGTGCTCTGTCAGTGCTAACAGAGATGCAGCTGTTGTGCCAGGAGCGAGGACTGCTGCTACCAGGCACCAGCACCCCAGTCGGTGAGGATCTGATGATTGCAATCTACAGAAAATAATAAGGAGCTCATCTGTTGATTTTACTTTTTTAATACATGAAATATACTTGGTATCTTATGTTTGCTGCACAGGCTTTACAGTAGCCTTTCCCTGAGCAGTGACATAGAGGATTCAGTCCTGTCCTGATTGTAAACTGGCTGTATGACGTCTGTCTCATTGATCCCCGACAAAGACTTTGCTCTGAACATCCTAATAATTAATGCAGATGTTTTAGTTGTTGATGAATAGGTAATAAGACGTCTTGGGAGAACCAACTACAACTTCTTCCGTAAAGTTATATGCAAGCTTTTTCAAGCAGTGCTGTTAATCAAGCTTTTTGATCACCAAAGTTTTGTACTGCGGTGATTTGTAGTAGCTAAGAATTTCTAACCGCAGGCTGTGTTTGTCCAGTTGCTTTAAAAAGCATAATTTCAGCATGAAAACATTTTTGATGACCTGAAAAAGACTAATGAAAGCGGGCTTGTGCCCATTCATGTGACTACCTATAATGACCCCAGGATAAACGTCTAGTGTCTCACTTCTGTTTCTCAGTAGGAAGTGAGACACGTAATGAGGGTTGCATTTGACCGATGATCGACACACTGCTAAATAAGGAAGTGTCCTCATTTCTGTCCCCTGTATCCTCCATGCGTAGGTGCATTTCTGGACATTGTGGCCAAGTGTGAAATCTCTAGAGTACTACTGCTGATGTTGCTCGAGGTAGGCACAAGGATGATAATTATTGTGTTGTTTTGGGTCTTGCCAAAACAAAATATAGTTGTGGGCAAGGCCAGTCTACTTTTGTGAGCCAACCTTGCTGCTCTTCCTCTGCAGCCTCCGCCTCAGAAATTGTTACCAGAACATGCCCAGACCCTGGAGAGGTACGCATGGGAGTCCTTCGACCCTCACAGCCAGGGTAACTACAGCTCCACTGACACCAAAATATTGTTTTTAGTGATACATATACTTGGTTTTATTGAGTAACTTGAGAAAGGATATCACAAATTCCACAAACATACTGTTACTTAGGGGATTATAATCAGTTTTATTTTGTTTTTCCCTGTCCTTCAGTGACCTTCTTGCCTGAGAACGTTTTCCTGCTCCTCCAGTCGGTCGTGGTGAGTATCAAACCTCACAGGATTTCCTGGTAACTGCCACATAAAGGATTTTTCAAATGTCACGGTCCCCCACAGTCCCTCACATGAAAGGATTAAATGTGTTTCATTTTTTCCCTTTAGTGTTAATTTGAGTTTGATGCATTTTGCTTGATAAGGTGGAGGTTTCAGGATTATCACTTTTCACTGGTGTCCTTCAATGCGAGAGGATCAATAATGAAACACTTTGATTTGCTGTTAATCTACATATAAAGTGTCTTTTAATGAAAAACTTACCACATATTAACTTATCTGGTAGACTAGGCTTTGCCTGTATTGAGGCAGGATAACCGGAGTCTTAAAAAGATCATAAAAGCGGACAGGACTGTGAGATCTAGTCAAGGTGATCTGTATTTGCAGTTAAGGTTTTATTTTTGCGCTGTATAACGGCAGATCTGTTTTGCAGATGGCCTGCCAGGAGAAGGACACAGAGTCCCTCAAGTCTCTTCAAACTGAGCTATGGTGAGCATTCAACATATTCTTTTTTTTTTTTTTTTATTTCCTTCATGTGATAGGGATTTAGCAGCTTTTTCACTGCGTCTTTCTTCATTTTCCATACTGATCACGTGGTTGTCTCTTTCTCTCTTTTTTTTTTTTTCTTTTTTTTCCCGCTTCAGGCCGTTTCTGTCGGCTGAGCAGAACCATCTTCTCCACCTGGTGGTTCAAGAGCGCATCACCCCGTCTGGCCAAGGGATTTAGTGCAGTCCAGTTCTAACTCACTTCCTCTGGGAATGATATTTTACATAACGGAACATTCCAGTTTTCTGGCTAGGTCTGTTGTAAGGCCTGAAGACGTTTTTGTTTTCCGAACCTCGGTGTGTTGCAACCCTTGCAGAATAAACAAGTGCGCACAATACAAGATTTTACCCGCACCGAGCGGAGACACACACACACGCAAGAATCACATAAGTGCATCTGAGGAGCCTCCCCTCATGCAGGAAATTTTGTCGGGACGTTACCTTGGACTAAATTCAAGGAATCCTAATGAAACCTGGCGGTGTGCTTCTAGTGAAGGTTACATAACAACACCAATCATATCTGTGAGAGCTGCACATGCTGTTTATGTTCTTTTTAGTATGTTTTGTTGCATCTTATTTCATCAGTGTCTATTTATATGAATTATTAGATTAAATATGACTTCAGGGGTTTTTTTTTGGCATTTGAAATGTTTTATTAATAAATGATATGGCTTAAATTTCAATGTAATTACAAACCCTTCTAATGCGTAGTTCTGAAATATGGTGAAATGAAACACCATGGTCCTCCATCCCTGTTTTACATTACGTTCACTAGTACAAATTGCATGTACTTTTATATGATAGCAGCCAACTAAAAAGACAGAATCAAAAAAAAAAATTCACTCAGAATACAAAATGTTACAAACATACAATGGTTACAATGTACATAGATAAACAAAAATGGATACAATATACTTCAGTTGTAAAATAAAGATACAATGGACTAAAATTGTACTAAATTAAGGCTTGTCTTTCCTGATTGTTCAAGTACTGCAACAGGAATGTTGTAATTTTCTCAACACACCGTACCTTGTTAAATACAGTATAATCACCCATGGACTCCCCCCACTGGAAACTTGAAGTAGTCACTCAATTACACATGTTGACAAGTATTTTCATCTCACAAAATGTTTTCAACTACTACATGTCCAAAGGGCTTTTACTTCTCACTCGTCTTTAAACAAATCCTTAAACAAATTAACAATGGGTTTGGCAGAGTTTCCCAAATCTCTGTGGCTCTTTAAAGACAATGCAAATTAATTGGCTTCTTGGTAGTTTTATACTGCTTTTAATAAAGGTATTTAGAGTTTATTCCCTCACTTAGACAATTTTGTACCCCACACCACCCCCCAACTCAATGAATTTAGTTCCCCATCCTTCCTTCCCTCTTTGATTGAACAGAAATCCTCAAAAATTCTATTTATACTGTAAATCCTCTTCAGTTTAGCCCTTCATCTCGTGTTAGGGTGAATTCAGATTCAGTTTGCAATATTTACACATTGTCTTCATTTGCTAAGCATTAATTTAAACTGCCCGATTAAGGTCTATGACAGAAACCTTGCACTTAAAAAAAAAAATAAAATAAAAATACTGAGCAAGTGAATCAAGGTATTGTATCTATGTTTCACATTATTTTCTTTTCCTACACACCTGCTGTTTTTCCTCTCAGGTGTACAAGAGGCTCAAAATGTGAAACTGCGACCCCATAATCCCTCACAATGTTTTTCTTGTTGACCAGCGGTGGCCACTGACAGCTTTGTTAGGGTTTCTTTCACTTGTATTTTCAGGTTTGGAAGAAAACGCACTAATTGAGACGATTTAATTACAAGCGCGATTGACCCCAGCCCTGCCTTCTTCCTCCTCATCCTCTTACTCGCTCTTCTTCCGCAGGACGAGGTAGGTGACGCTTAGGATGAAGGTGAAGACGAAGGAGATCCAGGCCAGGACAAAGGAGTGTCCGTATCCCCCGTCATTGTCTTTTGTGTGTAACTCGGCTGTGTAGATTGAGGCTGCGATCATTATGCACAGACCTGGAGGAGAGAACAGGGGAACTCGGTCACATTTAACCAGACAAACCAACTAAAAATACTATTTTACAATGAAATCTGCTTGTAAGACTTGTGGCCGAACCTGGTGTGGTGAATGATTTTTCACCTGACACAGTTCAGGGCTCACACCAGGATCAATATTTCACTCTGTACTAATTCTCAAAGATTCAAATAACTAATTACAAATGTAGCTACAAGTGATAATACTGGGATTCAAGCCCAGGGATGCTGAAGTCACAATGAAATTTAAAAAAAATAATAATAATTAACTCCCATTATTTTGAATGCATACAAAACATGCTTTTTTAATAATCCGCTATGTGTGATGGAGTGGTCACAGATCGGCTTTTGACACAAACAGGCTCGTAGTGACTGAACATCAATCCAGTGATACTTCATTACACCCTAATGCAGTGACTTTCAATCATGTGCCATCAAGGCCCCTAAGTCCAAGTTTTTATTGCAACTAAACACTAAAGCAGCTTATTTTACTGACAATCTCACCTTCAAGCAAAGAGGAGGAACTCGTCTGTGAAATCAGCTGCTGTAGTTTTTGGTTGCAATAAAAACAACTGACTTGCTGTACGTGCAAATATATTTGTATTGACATTGTCCTGCACAAATGCAATGCCTTCACTTAGTCAAAATCCAAGTTTCAGGAATTCTGACCAATTTGAAATTTGCCATTTATAAATTTTGTCAACTTCAAAATTACTTGGTAGACATAGTTCCTTACTAGCACTCAGCGTAGCCATGCTGTATATACCAAATTATAAGATGACTGTTGACCATTTGTTTATCTCGTTTGGGTACCGTCTCATAGAAAACTGAGCAGAAACAGTTTGGGACTCAAACCTAACAAGAACAAAAGTGTAAGGTTGTGCTGTGTTAGGAAACACTTCTAATTTAGACTTTGTAAAAATATAGGACTTTATACATATATAGAGAGAGAGACTTTATAAATTCATATAAGGTATTTGTTTACACTTCTTTTCAGCTGCTTGAGGGATTCAAATCCTTTTGCTATAATATGTTGGACTGATGGAGGCTGAAGACTTATGTGCAACCCCCCTGTAATCAAATTACACCTTTTTAATCACACACATGTACAAGTCTTTCTAAAGACTTCTGTCTCATGTCATTGTTGTCATTTACAATCAAGGGGTTAAGCATAAATTCAACCAGAGCGCCTTACAACAAATGCTAGGTAGAAAAACAAGAAAACAGCACAAAGGCCCTCTTCTGGCCATCCGTCAGATACTCGTTACTTACAGGAGATCATCTGTAAAACTCCAGAGAAGGTGAACCTGTGGCCCTTGGCCAGGGTGAACAACTGGGCCACAAACACAAACAAGGCCAGGATGGCAAAAATACAGGCCAGCACTGCGGTGGCCTGCACCGCCTGGAGGAAGTCTGCATGGGAGAGCAGCAGTCAGTCAGGTCAGCAGAGACACAGACACACACAGCACAATGTTCAGCCAGAAACCAGTTACACTGCATGATTTGACTTGTTAATTGTTGTGGTTACACTGTTTTACCTAAACAAGAAAAGCATGACATAATTTTTAAGGTTAAAGCTATACTGTGCTGTCATCAGTTACTTCCTATGTGACCATTTTACATTCCTTTATTAGAAAGTACTGCAAGATGTACTGTACTATTAGGAACATAAGCAGTCTGAATCAAACACTAAATAAATGATAAAATGAGGAAGATGGCCATAGGGTACATGGCTTGGGCTGCATAATCCTCATCTTATGCACAAAGTTTTACAAGAAGAAGAAGAATACCAATCTGTGTTAACCCAGGCCTTAGTCAGCACCCATATTCTAACTATCTCTGATCTGGGATCTCCTCTTGGGTCTCATCATTGTACAAACTCGCCCAAACACAGGTGTGACTTAGTAAACATAACTATTCCCAGATCAGCACTCCTTACACGTATATTTTATGAACAAGTGATGCATATTACCTCCAGGGTAGTTTAAAACATTGGAGTACTTCCAGGTTGAGCCCTCAATGTCCCACTTCCCCCACAGGTCAGTCTTCATTTTGTCTGACACCCACCAGGCCTGAGGAAGAACGACCGGTTAACTGCAGATGTACGAGCTCAAAACACACAAAACACGCTGCAGTCCTCAACTACAGAAACACTTAATTGACAGTCAGAGGCTTTTGCTGACTTATTGTGCACAACATTAAGTAAACAGACCTGTAAAGCAGAATCTTCATGGTTACTATTCACATGCAGATGAATATATCAGTGTTGTTTTTTTTAATAAACAAAATCTACACTGAATGAATATTTGAGCAAACTCTTGTATTGATGAAAATGTTTTGGAAGGTTAAACGCTGCAGACCCGCCCAGCTTTGAAAAAATAAACAAAAAATAAACCTCACAAAAAGAAAACCATTAAAAGTCAAACAGCTAAGATCTAGTGACCGATTTGTTTACTAATAAACAAATAGGGGGCATTGTAGATGTAATCTGACCTCCTCTTTATTCTCTGTAGGATATTATTCAGCCTCAAACTCCATGCCTGTGTAATTTCACTGTATTTAAGTATATTTTGTATATTTTCATGGCATTGGGTCGATGTAGATACTTGTACAGATGATGTTGTTTTGCAGCATTTGGAATTTGGTCAACAAATTTAAAAAGTACAGATTGTGCTCTAACTTTGTTTTAATATTTTAATTTATGTAACATTCAGTTTTCCTCAGTTTCCAAAAGAGAGTATTATTATTACTCTCCACTGTAAATGCATGTAGTAGCCTTTAGCTGATGGGCTTGTTGTTGTTGTTGTTTTTAACCCTGACTCATCTTCCTAAGTTGACTGTGACTCCATTCACACACTGTGTTAACAAACACCTTCATCACAAGCCAACTTATGACGGGATCACGTGACGGATGTTAAACTAAAGCGTCAAATATTGCTCATTCAACACAGAGCTCTTGGTCAGAGAGCTGCGGGAGAAAACAGCGGCTGAGTTTACAGGAGACACAACTCACGTTATCGATGGTGGCCACCAGGAGCAGGATGATGGTGGTAATGTGCAGGACGACGATTCCGGCCAGGATCAACATTGTGACTCTCTGAAACACAGATAACGAGAGGGAGGCGGAAGGACGCACGGTGTTTATTTTCCACAGATTGTATGTGTTTCTATAACACAAGCTTAGACTTGACTTAAGTCCAGTTCACACACAGCTGTCCCAAATAACCACTGTCTCCAACACGGGGGGGGGGAAGACTGAAAAAGCCGTTGCACGCAAGCCCAAACTCGTCCCAGCAGTCTCACAAACACACATTTTTTTTCTTAAGTGCACGGGCCATCTGCTGTCACACACACACACACACACACACACACTTCCCTGAGCGCTTTACCTCACCGCTCAAAGCGAGAACCAATGAGATATTTTTTCGGGCATTTAAAACAACAAATCCGTGTTACATTCGCCTGTGTTACTAAACACATAAAGATACAATTCATATAATGACATTTATGAATACTTTCCTTTATTATGAGTACGCTCTTGTTCAGTCACCAAAGTTTTTGCATTTATTGCCTCGACAAGAAAGGAACATTTGTTTAGAGCTTGTTAGCGCATTCCCAAATGGGACGGGTGCCGCTGCTCCCTCCGTTAGATAGACGCAGGCCCTATAGTCACCTACTATGAAAAGAGCGCGAGAATACGACGACAGAAAATAATAAGAAGGGTCTAAGCCTTATACACCATCAAATATACACATTTGACCTCTCGATACTACATTTAAAAGCTTGGAGTCGCGCTTCCTTTTAAACTTTGCTCTTGCGCTCGCAAAGTTTGAGCCGTGCAGTTCTTCAAAGCGTTGTTGAAAAGCTGAACTGTGCTCAAGTTGGGTTTTCTGGACTCTGCCGACTTGAAAACCGTCTAAAACATGCGCAATACAGTTTTTGAGAGCATCATCCACATGACAGAATAGCATGCAGCGGAAACAATGACGATAAACATTAGGCCTACCTGAAAGGCACTTTTACGCACGGCAGTTATTTGGGAATGTGAAACACTGTAGACCCACCCAGCTTTGAATTCACAGCATACACATCACCCTGTTTTCCCTCTCCAGTCCCTTCCCTCCCTTTCCCCTCACCAAACCCCACCCATAGCCTCAATTTCTTCCTCACTGAAAAAGTCCAGAAGGACCAAGTGGCTGCAGGCTCCCTCTGACTAATAACCAGCGCGTAAAGACGAGCAATGCGCTCAAAACAGTAGACTTGTGGCTGAAGATAAAACCTCCATTGCACGACACACATTCAAATTAAAGCATTTTAATTTTTCCTCTTGCAGTTTTTGCAGTATGTTTTATTACTTGAGAAAATATTTAGCAATGTTCTCAATGGAAGCCATAATCTTCAACCCATTTACTAAGCTGCTTCAATGGGAGGGTCTTTATTGCTTTAGCTAATCAGCTCACCTGGGTGTCTCATTTACATAATCAGCAAAAACAGCTGCACTGTCAACGTTTTTTTTTCTTTTCTTCTTGTTTTTGTCCCTCCCTGTCTTTCATTTTGCTGATTTCCCCCCCTCCCTTTCAGGCCACCTAAAGTCCACTGGATACTTTTTAATATGTACTGCAGAGTACCACAAGCATATCTCTTGCTTGTATGGTTGATTTTTAGCTCTTGGTGCTTTTTAAACAGCTTCTCCACAGGCAGGACGTTAACAAGAATCAGTATACCCAGTGGTGCGGTGCATGCTGATTCCTCTAGGTTAAAACATGGGGGAAAAGGTCATCGCTATGTTGGTACCCAACAGCAATTTCAGCCTGATAGCGACACCTTTCCAAGTAAGTGAAAAGTGACTTATTGTCTCATGAGGACTAGGCAGTGTTGATTGGTGAACAAGCCTGAAACTGAAATGAACCCAAATCGATAAAAACCTTTGAATAGATACTTTGGAGTGCGTTTCAATCAGTTTTGTCATAACAGATGGGTGATTGCATGGGTGATTTCCCAATGTAATATCATTTCTGGTGTGAAGGTTTCCCTCCACAGCAGCAGCAGCTGTTTACTTCAGTGTCAGCAGACTTTGGACGGGCACCTGTGGAGGGACGAGAGGGGATCTCTGCATGTCCTTCTGTCCGCTGTGGGAACGAAGCCATGATAATCACATTCCTGCAGCAGGCCATTAACAGTTTCCTCATCGAGAGATGTAAGCCGGGCCTTGGCGTAACGACCTGTAACACAAGTCTTTGTGCCTATAGATGGGTTATGCCTCCTTAACCAACCTCTAACACAATGACAGCCTCCAATTAAAACATACCTACAGTCCAGTGATAATCAATACCATGTAATTTGTGGATTACTGTGGTCACTTGATAGACAGAACACATCTGGTAAAGCTTTCATTGGCCGTGTTGGATGAGAGAAATGTCAAGTGGTTTTGAGTGTATCCATTTCGGCCAAAGAGCTGTATAGTAAAACAGTCAATTAGTATCATTTATGTGTGAGGTCTTTTTTTTTTTTGTCCTTGTAGCAGACCTCACATCAACTCCCCTGCCTCTGTCCCGTCTGCCCTCGGGTTGTGGCCTCTCAGTGAAGACGACATGGACTGAGGTGGTCCTGATCGCACACTACAATGGCTGTTTTATCCTCCTGGAGGTAGGGTGAGGATAGATACCATAATTGCTTCCTTTTCCTCTTTCAGTGACCACTCCCTGCTTCACTGACAAGACTCTCACTCGCAGTGAGAAGCCCCACTGTTAAATTAATCCGAGCAACTTGGAAACCGTTCAGGATAAGGAATTAGCTCAACATTTTCCCATTTGTGATCAGAAGCAGGCAGGAATGGAATGAACTGTGATGAAAGTGCAGAGTTTACTTGACTCACTGTTGAGAGCAGTTATGGTGCATATATTTGGGTTTTTTCTGCAATCATGTCCTCCTCATGTGCTATAAGACCAATGACACCATGTGGAATAATGCAATTCCATAGCTACTAAGTAATTTTGATTAATTGCTGTTTTGCAGGAAGACGAGTATATTTTGCCAGTGGTTTGGCACAGATCTAGAATGAAGGCATCCTGCCCAGTCCGGGTCCCTTTTCCAAGAATTGTTTGTACAGCGTCATCGATGGATCTAATAGTTTTTGGAGAAGAGACTGTTGGCAGACTCAAGGTTTTGTGTAAGTCTGTGTGCAGCCCTGTATTAGACCTTGTGAGTCCAAATATCACATACGTTAAGATGAAATTCTTGCTGGCTGGCTGAGGTTTGACTCCCTCATGGAGCTTGCAGGTTCAAATTGTGCATTGTTGTTGTTTGTGTAATGGTGAGGGCCCTGACTGTCTTGTCCTCACAGTGAATGGCAGGTGGGTGAGGTTACGTTACGCTGCTGAGCGGTGCCGGTTCCTCTCATATGCCAGGTCTCAGTCAGTGGTCTTTTCTGTTCCCTTCACAACTTGTGGGCCGATACAAAAGGTACAATATGGCTTCCAGTGTGTGGCGAATGTCCATGTGTTTTTTATTAAACAAAGAAATAGCAGCCCGTGAATGGATAATGTTTATAATTGTTGGATGTTCGTAATATCCAACACAGTTCCCAGTAAACTTTATGTCCAGCTTCAAATATTTTCTCATGTTTTCCCTGTGTCTTTATAGGGTGGCATGTATAGGATTTACATTCGATCCAGGGAGAGGGAAATGGAGCTTTCGTGCCCTTTGCAAATTCCCTCCCCACCTCGCCATCAGTCAAACATGCTACTGTCCAGCTTCCAAATGCAAACCATCTCGGACCCCGCTCTTGACACCCTTCTCCCAGAGGTCGACATCCATCTGTCGCTCTCCGGTGTCACACAACAAGAGCAGCAAAAGCTTCCCGACATGCAGCACCCGTCTGCCCAGCCCACAAAAGTCCGTTTGCCCTTTACACACAACACTGCCAGGCTCCCAGCTCTACCCCCTACGACTCCAGGTCCTTTTGAACTGTCACTCAACATTCCCATAATATCCAATCGATTACCACAGCCATCGCTGGGGGATATAAGTTCTGCAGAGCACAACAGGTCTGAGCTTTTGAGATTAATTCCAGCTTTCATTGTCTCTGGACTCTCAGGCTTACTGCAGTCCCACCAGGAGCTGCCTAATGCAAATCTGCAGCAATACACCACCAACCAAGAGGAAGAAGAAATTTCAACATGGCCACACCACTTTCCTGACTCGCCTCCTGTCCCTCCACCCCCTTCTGATTCCCATATGGACCCCGTCATCTCCGTTCCTCCACCTCACCTACAACTGGGTCATGTTGCTCCATAACCCATCAGTTGTCTCAAGTATCAAAATCAGTGCCAGTGTTGCCCAGTCTGCTCTTTATCCAAACTTCATCTAGGACTAATCCTTATGGTAGGCTAATCTTTATAAGTGACAGCAGCCACAACCTTATTTTGGCATAAAGACCTCCTCAAAAGGCTGTTGAACATCAGTCCCACCTCCCTAATCATCCACTGAGAGAGTAGCAAATAATACCAAAAGAAGATAATTATGAACAGCGGAGAAAAGTGGCTGCACTAGTAGACCCTATTGCCTATTAATTGTATTGTCTTGTATGTCTGAGTATTTTCTATTAATTGTAAATAAAAAAATATGTGTTTTTTTTCTGAATTTATGTAAAGGTGACATGTTCATGTTGAGTCCATTAGTACTTCAAAATTTAGGTGTGTAGTCGAGGAAAAGGAGGTGAAGAAATAATCATATTGCTCAATTTACTTCTAACCCTTTAAAAACAATCAAGTGCTTATTTAACCCTTAGATGCATGGCCTACCAATACCTACACCCTTCCATGAGTGGGGTCAAAAATTTCCCCAATTAGAATGAATGCTTTTTATGCTGTAAACTTAAGAAATTTCTTTCATTTTGGTTAAAGATTATTTTTATTATATTTTGGTCAACAAAACAATTATTTCATTTTTGACATGTCCATTTTTCACTTTTTATTAACATTTTGTCTCAAAACATATTTTAAATAGGTCAAAAAAGGTAAACATCCAAAAATGATCCCCATTAGAATCAACGTGTTTAATGCAATATTTCTTCATTTCGGTTTTAAAATAATGATTCTTATTATATTTTGGTCAGAACAAGAATAATTTCACGTTTTACATGTTCATTTATGACAGGGCAACTCAACCCGCGGCCCAAGGGCCACATGCAGCCTGTGCGTCATTTTTATGCGGCCCGCCACTGTCATATAATAAAAATATTATTATTCTACTTATTGACTTGCAGTCTGTGTACAATTCATTTCTATCACTAACATTTTGTGAATGAAGCCTGTTTCTTTTATAATGTTCCAGTGGAGTGTGATATGACCTAATTTCAGTATTAACCTCTGAGCAAGCTGCCCATTCTGTTCACATTTTGGGAATAAAGTCTCATTTTGTTGTAACTTGATCATTTCATCATTAATCATTGCATGACAATCTTTTATTCAGTGAGGTTTGGCCTTGGATGGAAATGTAGCTGTTTTCTGTATGTTTCATTAATTTTTACACTAGTTATGTAGCCTGTGACAAAATGATTGTTTAAACATCCAAAATAGGACAGACATTTTTAGCTTGCGGCCCTTGGACACAGCTGAATTTGCTGAGTGGCCCCTGAGCCATATTAAGTTGAGTAGCCCTGATTTATCACCTTCTTTCATTTGATCAAAATATTGCTACCAATGCAGCTATCAAAACGTTAGCATTCATTGTTTGTGTGTCCGTCTGCCTGTCTATGCACGTTCACACACACACGTGTGTCTTCTCTCTTCTCACTGTGAGCAGCTGTTACAAACTGTGAGCGCTGCACACAGGGTCACTGCATTTCCAACAACTATTGCTGGCTTTGCGATCTTTGTTTCTTGGACACATCTTACATCCTCTTTCCCTGTCTGCTTCTCTCCTGTGGCTGGATTGCAGCTTTTGTCATTCCACACCTTCCCATTGCTTCAGCGATGTAGGTTGGTAGGCGTGGGTCACCTTCCAGTCATCATATATATTCTGAGGTATAAAAATGATGATAATACTTATATGTATGTTGCTGTGTAAAAATAACCTTCAGGGTAGTGAGACTGCTGGCATTAGATGTGTGGATCGACAGTAAATGTATACCTGATTTTCACAGTTGATAAAAATCAAAGGTTCCTAGGGTTAACCCTTGAAATTCCATAGAAAATGCTTGGGGCCGTTTTTGACCCCATGTATGGAAGAGTGGGGTACTGATACAAAAAATGCAATTACTTAAAAAATATAACAATTAGATACAAATCCAAATGGCCTCATGTCAAAGACAACCTATTTGAGGAATACATGGAAGATTAAATGATAAAAATTTAAAATGACTAAGATATTGCAAAAAACAAACAAAAAAACAAACAAACAAACAAACAAAAAAAACACCTCTGGGGTCATTTTTGACCCCATGTATGCATCTAAGGGTCAAAGCAATTAAAGCTTGATTTTACACAATTGCAGTTCTCACCCTATTTTTTTCCTGTAGCATTTAATATGTTTTTTTTCTAATTATTTAATTTGAAAAAACAAATAAAGGAAAATCTTTTAAAAATATAATGTACTAAAAACACTGGGAAAATGTGTAATTCACAATGATGTAAAACGTAATGCAGTTCTCGAACCTGTTCCTTATGCTTGCCCCATCTTTTATCTGATTTGGTGCCTGGCCATGGCCCTTCCCTTCATTGTTGTAAACATGTCACCGTCTGTCTCATCTTGTATCCTGACATAACATTGCAGCAAAGAAACAGAGAGGACACGTCAACCCCTCCTGCTGACAGATGTTTTCCAAGGTTAATACAAACAGACAGATACAGACATACACATGTGCATGCACACAGATTTCATGGACTAAGCTCTGATTTTCACACAGTTCCAGTATTATAATGTTTTCAGAATTTGGCTTGTTGTTTGGTCCTTCTCTTGATAGTTCTGTGATGTCTAAGCCTTTTCCACCAAGTTTTCAAACTTTTCTGAGACAATCAGGACTGTCAACTGATGAATCACTAAATGGTATATCTCAGGCAAGGGTTTAACAGAAATATCTTTAGTGGCCTTTAACCATTCTGGTATCACATACTTGAACTGGTAACACCTTTCTGACACCTGTCACAATTAAATCAACAGCATGATTGAGTCTAGCCATATATGGGTCCTAGTATGCTAAGCACTGTGTTTTACAGCAGACCTGGGTATGCATTAGGTTCTAGGCAGCAAACTGAAACAGGATGCAGTAAAGAGCAATTGGTTAGAAAATTTGTTGGAATTAAGTGGGGTCATGTTAACTTCATGCTAGCTTGCAGGCGACATGCTGAGCATGAGACGCCACAGGGACTGCCAACAGCAGCTACCATAATGTCAGCCTCTGGCTACCTACAGCTTCAATGTTAAACCAAGTTTTTACTTTTCCGTTTGCAAAAGCAGTCCATCTTAACTTTACCTTTCAGAATGCATTTGGACCAGGTAAGTCACAAAAGTTGGAGATAGCTCCTAGTTGTTCTTCTGTTTTATCCTCATTTAGGGAAAAATTCACATATACAAATTAGTTGTTTGTGGTTTTCTGTGAGACTCATTGCATGGTAGTGTATCATCCTGTTAAACGTCAGTTAAGGCCTTCATTTCAATGCTCACTTTTGATTACAGCATGTAATTATATCAAATCCGATGTACTGCTAAATGCTGTTAAACTTTATTGTTATTCAGACTCCCTTCTCATGATATGATTGTCCACTGGGGTGCCATTACATTTATGATGATGGATGAAACTCAAGGTCCCCCCTTAACCAGGCTGTATAGAATTATGTCATATTATTTAAAATGTTCAAATTAATAAACTGTTTTTTTTTTTTTATAGACCTGAGAGCATTTTAGTCTTCATGTACCAGCTGACTTCTGTCCAAATATCATGGCTGGAAAATTGCCCTGTGTTACTGAGAGCTTTATTACTTTTTATTATTACCAAGGGCCTCAAAATAATTCAACCATTGCAGTTCCTTTGACATTCATGAGGTAGTGTTTTCCCCCCAACAAAGCTCAGAAATTATAATGAATGCTATAAAAGATGTTGTCTAAGAAAAATAGTAGATCAAACGTCTGACATAGAAATCAGATATTTCTGTACAAGTGTTGTCTCCAAATGTACCTTTTCCTTTTTTCCCTGTATCTTGTCTTGTCTATCTATTCATCTGTTTCTCTGTGGAAGTGGGTAGACAACATAACTAATTCCTCCTGCACAGGTCTGTATTAACATGATGACAGTGCTCAAATTAACTGTGTTTTTATTCATATTCTATTGGATACAATGATCCAAATTCCCCTCAGGGATCTATAAAGTTCATTTTGTTTTGTAGATAGATGTCAGCATTATCTTTGTGCTCTCTTCTATGCTGGAGTCCTACTGAATCATTTTCCTTGGTGCATTATTGCTCTCTGGTGGTGGCATTTAAAACCTGTGGACTTGTAGAACAGACTTGTGAAACATTACCTCTGCCTTTTTGTAGAGTTGAAAACACACCAAACACACCAGCTGATGCAATACATTCTTTTATTCCACAAAGGGTTTGCTGTTAAAAATGTATGACACTAATGCAGTTGCTTATGATTATGATACCTTGCATATTAGACAAATTTTATTATACTTAGCACAAATAGACAGACATATAGCCCAAGTCAGAAAATTAGTAATATGCCTCATATTGCCTTTTCTCAGAAGATCTACACAAATTAAATCTAAATAAATGGAAATAAAGTCCTTATATGAATAGTATTAAAACTACAGTACCACTGACTAGCCACCAGAGGTCCACCAGAAGTCACACCAAAGAAGCAAAAGAAATCACAGAAGACAACTTGAAAAAACTGTAGATGCACTTCAATTGTCTTTAATGATGGAAAAACTACTTTAGGACTTATGACTACATCATCTACATGTAGGTTTTTTTTAATATATTTTCTTAATGTGAAAACCCTTCAAGCATAATGCATTTTATTTGCAAGAGATTAAAACTAGTCTTTAAACAGTTGTAATGGTGAATCAAACATACTCGGCTCCACTCTTGTTGATAAAATGTAGTTACAAATATCAGTATCAATATCAAGCTATCAACACAGCTTATGGACCATCATGGTAAAGACCAAAGCCTCAACAGCTTCTTTCCAGATGTTGTCACCCTAGACTGTGATTTTTTAAATTTATGATTATTATTATTAGTAGTAGAGTAGCAGTAGTACTACTACTAGTAGTAGCCGTAGTAGTAGTATTTGTTTATTGTTTTTTCTAGGATATTTGGACCACCAGGTTTTACAGACTACAACTTTGTTAACAACAGCAGTGAAGGCTCTGTAGCAGCCATGATGTAGTGTCTTGATGGTGATTATATTTCAGATGTACTCTGTAGATCTTCCTCATGGTATACTTAATCAGTGTAACAATGAACTGCATTTGCCCCCGTAGCTTTAATACACCCAATTCCACTAATAAACTGAATGATGAACATATATGCACTATGCAGAGTAATATATGTATAATTCCTTATTTATTGCTAGTGTGTGTTGTTTTTGTGTTATTCATGTCTTTCTAAATTGTTTTTATTGCTACTCTATACCAAGGCAGATTTCTGTGGATTTGTTATTCTGGGATTGTCAGTTTATCCTTATTTATTGAAAATTTTACTTCAGTTTAAATCAAGATGACAGCTTAATCCTTCATTTACATTACTTCATGCAAATTCATTTTGATTTTACTATTCACTTAGTGTCTTGATTTTGACAAAAGCACTAAAGCAATGATTAACTCCAAGTCAGAAAAGTTCAGTAATTACCCTCTGTGTCATTTTCCAGCTCCTTGCACAGTATCTCTACCCTTGTGAAAGACGGATGGAAGATGGATATCTCCTTAATCAAATATTAAAGTCAGATTAATCATAATTTAACTCAAGGAGAACAACATGGTGCACTGTCTGGTTATCATTGTCCCACAGATTTGTTCTGTTGTTGGCTCTGTATTTTCTCTGATAATATTATGGATATAATATGTCTGGGTAGTGGGGTGTGGTTCTAAAAGCATAACATTTATGCTCACTATTTTCTGGCACAGGAAGGGTAAAAAGGAGAAACTCACAGTGAGCCCAGAGATAGATGCTCAAATAAACCCAAACTAAACTGCACCATTCAAATCATAAGAAAACACACTAATAATAAGTAATATAATTCCAAAAACAGCAGTGCTCCATTATTACGCATAATTTGGACACATTTAATGACTGGCTCGTAATTTCTGCGGTGTCCTCCATGACTCCACACAAACATCCCCTTTTCTCCCCCTCACATAGATCCGTCAAGGGGTCACCACCCTGTCAGGTCAATGAGGTCAAGGCTCCCGCCTCAAGTTTCACTCATGCCAGTTTGCTGTAAGATATTTTTGAAAAACAAAAATAGGTGAAAACCCATGGCTGAGGGAGCCAAAGAAATAATTAATCACTCCGGGTCTCATTAACGGTTGAATTAAACCAAGTGCTCTGACGGGCTGCATGACAAAAAGGGCTACTTATCACATAAGCGCTGCCATAGAAAGGTTCCCACACACACGACACACAGGGCACACAAAAGACTAATCAGTATTAATTTTTAATTTTCTTCAGGTCTCAATATAGATATCCGATACCATTGTTATCCTGCTGAAGGCCCAGACATTTACCTCACTGTGTGTGTGTTGCCTGCAATAATCCAACAGTCATTCCAGAGCTAATAAACAAGCCGCTGCAGCTCAGTCCAACTGTAAATACCAGAATGTCTATTTGCAGTAAATCAGTGTTATTTACTACTTTGTTCACGCACCTTTGTTTCTGCAGCGGCAGGCAGTGACGTGCTCGGGGAGTCAGATAAAGGGTATTTCTCACCAACTCTTTCCTGTTATTTTCCAGGGGCCTTTGTTTGGTTGCGAGGCCTCGGCCTGTCGGTTCTCAGGGGAACGAGAGGGACATTCAAGCCGCGGCACTTATCAACACCCCTGTCCTCGTGCGCAGAGAGCTGTCCTATTTTTCCTACCTGTCTGTCTCACTGTGTGTCAGGTGTCTTTATATCAGATCCAAGTTGGACCTGCACATTTTCCGATCACACAAAGATGCAAAGATGAAGACAGCCTTGAACTTTGCTGTGTATATGCTCACATTTCAGTTTGGATTTGGGATCCTTGCCTCCAACAGAATGATCTTACATTCTTAACGTCATGCATTCATGTAATGTATGAAACTGCTAACAGATTTTATTTGGCCTCCTTTACTGCCATACGTAATAGTCAATGAAATCAAGGAGATTAATTTAAAAAATGAGTGACTCATCTTCATGGGACAATATTTAGTCTGGCATATTTGGCTGTACATTAATATTTCTGTGTTTTTAAAGAGTTATCTGTGACATGTTGTTTGTTAGTGTGCAAAGGTTTTTTTTTGTTTATGTTGTGGTGTTGTGGAGTTGAATTTCAAGGAAAGAATTGAGATAAAGTGCGAAGGAAATGTGCTTTCTTGGTGTATCTTCTGACCAGGAGACAGGTCTTCCACTTGCTTGTCACTTAAAAAAAAAAATCCAGGCTTTTGGTGTGTCACTTGAGAAAAAAAAAAATCCTGCCTTTTAAATTCCTGTTCTGGGCAGACACAACAACAACAGGAACTAGGGCCATTTTCACAGGTGTCAGGAAGCACAGGAAATAAACAAGCTGAATACTGGAAAACATTTGTGTACCAGTAAGAGTCAGAGGTGAGGCTAATAAGAGCTATTTTTAGCCACCACTGAAATATTTTGTAGCTGTGACCAGGAATTTTTGATATAATTTGGCTTTCCTGTGCTGGATGTTTTGTACTTTACTATGGCTCAGATTGTGGTATTGCAGAGTTTTTGTTTTTTTTCTGTCATGGTTGTGAAAGAGAGGAAAGAACATCTTCTTCTAAACAAGGATCACTTTACATACAACATTTAAGAAGTCTAACCTGATAGATATAGATATTTAAAAAAGCACTTAAAGTAAAATAAAGTACTTTCTGTGGAAGTCTTTTTCAAAGTTAAAGTACAATCAGTGCAGCAGCACAAAGACAATTATATTAAGTTAAGCAATGTCTTGTATTTGTTGTTAAAAGACCAAAACAATTCACAGTGTGCATTAGGAGCACACGTGTTACAGTAATATTTTAATGGAATATATGTTTTGACATTTTGGGAAAACCTTACCAAACGGTATGCAAACAAAATATTCAGACATATTCAGGTTTTAGTTGTTTATAAATGGGTAAACAGTTCTTGGTGGTGCACTCACTGTACATGGAGGTGTTTTTGAGCAATACATTCCTGGAATATCCCATAAACCCAAATAAAGACACTGCAGATTAAACAATGAGTGCCAAGTACCAAGGTGTTGAATCTACTGTTTTGTTACAGTGTTTAGTAAAAATATAATCGGCACAAATTTCCATTCAAAAGAGCAAGTGTTTTTGCATAATTTGCTCTGTATTTCAGTGATCAGTGGCTCGAGGTAAAGCCTCAGATCTACAGCTTCTGTTGTAAAAAAATAATGCATGAGTTAAAACGTCTGAAAGGCTTCTTCCTTCCATGCCCACTGTTGTTATGTAAAAATGAAGACAGAACCCAGGAAGCAGCTCCATCCTCTCCCACAGTCAGCTAATCACTCACAAAGCATCATGGGACACCACTCACTTGCCAGAGATGGACTTCCGGTCCGCCGTGCAGCGGATAGGATTCATATCTTGTTCTTAAACTTAATTTCTCGGCAGGGAAGTTGATAGAAGAGATGAGATCATGCCGTAATATGAATGGTGCTTTACTTGAAAGGATATGATGAGAACACTTGATGCTGCAAGAACTTTGGTGGTGTGTTAAAAGAAAGTGCAACAGACTGGTCTTGTGACTGAAAAGCCTGATCTGCCTTTTGACAGATCAGGCTTTGACAGATTTTTCACTCATATTTTAAAACAGGAGTTCTTTCAGCTGTCTGGGTATTAGTGGTAAAATTATTTTTCCCAAAGACATATTTCCTCCGTGAATATATTTATATAGGTGTGCAAACTAAAAAAACATGATGTCTGACAATGTAAAAAATCAGTGCTTTCTGTAACACTCATCTAATTATTAGCTTATTATTTAAAACCCTGGAAAGGACTTGTGACCCCAGCAATGCAGCCCATTGTATCAACATTTCTATCCTTGTGCTTTGAATCACTAACTCCACTTTGCTTCCATGCAAAGACGTCTCTCTGACTTATACAAAACATGTGCAACTATCCCTAATGTGCCTAAACGAAATGGGCACTATATCCTTTCCAAGGCACTCAGAGGCTCAGGGCTTGAAAGTAATGCTATCAAATAACATTAGTGGAGAGCCTAGTGAGGGTAAAGAAGATGCATCTTAGCGTCTCCTTGCAGAGAACAGAGGGTTTCTCCACTTCAAGTGTACAGCTGTCAGGTCCTGCATACCAGGACCAAACGTCTGCAAGAGACAACAGCAAATATTTTACATCCCTCACAAAGAAATGAGGGTCTTTTTCCACCTCCTGCAACAAAATGCCTCATTTGCCTCCAATCTGCTGCTGAGTCTGTCAGCATCCTCGCCTCATTTTCTTCTTAGAAGCAACGCTCACCTGGCTTTCCTAAACTCTATCTTCAAGTATATTCTGATGCTTTAGGTATGATTATCTTGTGCATGAAAAATAAAATCAAACAGGTGCAAGTGAGCAGCCAAAGCACTTTGCAAATGACAAACCTTTAATGGGTATAATCCCAGCAAAAAACAGTTGACTTTAAAGCACTTGGGATGGGATTACACCGATGCTGATCGTTTGCAGAGTACTTTGGTTACTCATTTTGGTTACTTTGGCTATGACACTCATCTGTTTGAAAGTGGAATGCCTTGCCACTCCACTTTTTTTCCTCGTTGTGAAAATAAATCCCCAGCTACCTAGTTTGTAATTACTGGCAAGTGCCTGCAGGTAATAAAACCAGTCAGTTTTCCTTTTTTCATGCTGTTTAGATAATGTGAATGTCTCAAACAAGCAGACAAAAAAATGCAATGGCTCAAACCACAACAGTCAGAGTTGTTCTTTCATGTATAACTTTGGTTTAATTATGAGAGCATCCTTTACATTGGCTGGTGTAATATACAAGACGTTTTCCTTGTCAGCATTTCAGATATATAAATAAAAGATCATTAAAGAGAACCAACAGTATGATGACTTAGTGCAATGAAATGATTTTAACATGTGAAAAAATACTGTTTTGTTCTGTTTGCAAACCATACAACACCGCATGGTGTTTTCTTGTGACATGTCCTTCAAACTGGTAGGTTATTTCCTCAACAATATCATATAAAGGCACATAAAATGAAAGAATCAAGTCTTCATTGCTAGCAAACATGGGAAACACCTGAAGATGAAACAATAAATTTAATTATCTTACTATATAAAATGTGAATCTGAAGCGCATTTGTGTTTGGTTTGATGAACTGTAGTCTGAATATTTCATCAGAACAAAGTGGTGGGTATAAAATAAAGACCAAATGAGGGAGGAAAAAAAACTTCAAAATGTTGTAAAAAAGTTTTTGTTTTTTAACATAATAAAATATATCCTTCAATCATTTATAAGTTAATATTATGCTATATTTACACTAAATAGATTCAGTCTTGTCGGCACTTGTCAGCGAGGATTGAGCCACTTGGGAGCAGTGGATCTGTCTGTGTGCTGGTCTGTGTGCTGGTTGTTGCTGACTTCTCCTGAGCCCACCTCGCCCCCTGAAAATACAAATGAAAAAGTTAAGGGGACAGAATAGTCATCAGTCATTTCATACAGGTGTTTGATCTCATGTCCAGATTAACTAGGGTGATATATCTGCCTTTTTTATGGCTACAGAAGAGCAGTTACTGAGAAATTCACTTTAAGACATTCAAGTCAAGTGAGAACATTTTGAAAGCTGTATGAGCAAAGCTTGTTTAAAAAAAAAAAAAAAAAAGTCTCAAGTTAATTACCTGCTTGTGGTTGAGTCTTGAGCTTGCTGGCAATTTTGGCAAAGAATTTGAGGGTAAGACAAGCCCCGGTCTCCCTGTCACAGATGCCTCCTTTGCAGTTGCAGGTCTTTCGGCACTCAATCCCATAGGTCCCATACATACAGTCTGTGAGGAGACAATAGGCTACCATTAATATGGGACTAAAGGCTACGTTGTTTCACAGAACAAGCGGGGTAGATAAAATAAGATATCAGGGTTTTTTGTACTGGACTGTAGCTGACATGGACTCCTATTTTGGAGTGAAATACTCTGTCCACAATTCACATTATCACTGACAAAGTGAAATAGGCCAACGTCAGAAGAAAGAAAAAAAAGCAGCAGCACTTGGCCAGCTGCAGCAGCAGTATTGATGTCTCACAGGCTTGTGGGCTACTCTAAGCACCACACAATGTAATTTTAACAAACAGACCAGATCATATTTTAAAGAATTTCCCAAATCTGCACATGGCGCAGGCCTGTAACCACTGGATAGTGTCATAATGTCACAGTGCCAATTCAATGGACTGCTACACATATGGGCTATAAAACAGAAAATTAACATAGGCAAAATTAATTTTGCTTTTGATGCAGCAGACCTTCACTATGGTCAAATCATTGCAAAAAGCCTACTGAGCATGCAGACAGAGCATAACAGGCGACAGTTGTGTGATTTATTTCATGTACAGCAGGTGCGTCAGTGGGTAGCCTGTACAGTACCTTTGCAAATGCCGTATTCGTCTCCATAATCGTCCTCATCCTTGTAGAACTCACAGAATAATCCTGGTCCGCACTTCACCCCGTGCATCCCGGATACCGTGCGGTAGCAGTGCTCCCCTCTGCCGGCTGCACAGACCTGGCAACAGCCGCAGTCATCCAGGACGGTCCGTCTGCACCGTTGTGTCCCGCCACACAGATCCACGTTACATCTCTCGGGGCAGTTTACTGCGTACTTCACATTGGCGCCCCACGCTTCAACATCTCCCACTATAAATGAAGACAAGACTGTGAGCAGAAGGAAAGACATCGCGGATGCGGGGAGCCGGAGAGCGTCTGTCCACAGGGCTGCTGCCTTTCGGATGGTCAGTCTCGGCAAGGGATTTTCTCTGGGACAGAGATGGACCCCCTCTGGGCGGCTTGAGCGGAGTGACCTGTGGTTCATCAGGTTGTATGGTTATCAGCATTGAACAACTTTGTTTTGCACATGGTTTGCCCTCGTCAATTTCCTCAATCCGGTGTTGTCGTCCTTTTTGCCAGCCAGCCCCCTTTTTAGAAATCCGGCGTGGAAGTGGGATTAACTCTGAACCGCCATCCAGGAATTGAAATTCGCGTGACCTGATGTCATAAGTTATGTTTGGTTTGTTTTTGTGTGAGGGCTATAGGGAGCCCCCCATACCTCCAGCGGCATCAAGTCACTCTCTAGACTAGTCTGTAGGCTCAAGAGCTGAATTAAATGGACGGTAACAAAGTTGCTGACACACATAATCTTTATAATTAATAGGACATGAAATAATATGGTCCAACAGGCAGTATTATAGTGGAGCAGCCTACCTGACAATACAGAGGAAGTGATGCAAATTCAACTATATGATAAGGTTTTATGGTAAAACCAATATTTGTTCGGCAGTAGCCGATATAGATTGGTGTCCTTTGCTTCATGATACAGACTAGAGATGACCCCATTTTTAGCCTATATAACACAACATAACTGAGCAGAGCAGGGTTCCCACTCACTCAAGGATTTTTCAGGGACTTTTAAGGTCCAGTTCTGGGAAAATCTGGGTCTCAGATTTGGCATGATACACAATAGATAAAAAAAAGACATCACAGGCCTAATAGTTTGGGCCTACTCATTATTTTGCCAATCAAGAAATTTTGGAGAATGATTCACTTTAAAACTATATCTGCAACACCATTACAGGGTTTTCCTGTGATGAAGAGCTAATGCCAGGGAAGAACAAACAAACAAACAAACAAAAATGTAGGTAGGTAGGTCAAGTAGGTACTTGACCATTTATTTCCACAATCTGGGAAAACCCTGGAATAACTACTGATACCTATATTTTGTATAGGTATCAGTATAGTATTTGTCAGTATGGGCAGTACATACATTTATTTTTTAATCTCACTGTCCTAAGGTTCACCATGATAGTTTTTCCACAAATTTGACCGTCCCAGCAGCAGATGTAAGACAGTAGGAAGTAGGCTAATAACTTTATTTCAGCAACAAGTATAAAACATGTTGTCATCACATATAAATCAGTAATGTAAGGCTTTTTTGAAATTGGGTGTTCAGGAAATTTGAAAGACTTGTAGAGTTGGAAAATATTAGAGTCATTTGAACTTCTGCGGAAAAAAACACAAATTTTGAATAACTATTTTCAGTCTCAAAAAGACTGCATGTTACACTCATGTAGCTGCTGACAGTCTTTAAAAAGTCAGTTCAAGTTTATTTATGTTTGTGTTTTTTATATTTTTAGACCTTCACAACAAGAATGGGGAAGGGAAAAAAAATATATTATTCTATATCATTTACAAAGCAAAGATACAGTATGCAGTACAGTATGCAACAAAATAAAACACAAGGAAACAAAAGAAGGCACAAGGCTGAACTCAGCCTACACTGCACCGCCAACCTGAGACCCACAGGATAAATAAGTAAAGCAAAACTCCCATGACAACAGATTCACACTCGGTCATTGCAAATTGAATATTTTCCATTCCAGCAGTTGTCAGGATAACTTATATAAAGACATTAATTTATAAGTGCCATTCAATAGGGAGGTGATGTTCAGTTAATGTGGTTCTAGCGGCGGCTCTGTGCATGCTGGGCTGAAAGGGAAAGAGAGGCTTGATGCTCTGGCAAGGCAAGCTCTGAGGAAAGAAACAATACCGCAGCCATGATTAGTACGTGAGAAACCAAGTGCATTAATTGGGAAAAGGCAAATAAGACGTGGGAGGAAAAGTGAGATGCCGAGGTGAAGGGGAGACATTCATATCAAAGTTTGAAAAAAAAAGTGTTAAAGTAAACACAATTGTAAGCTGAAATAGGTGAGATCAGATAGCAAAGTCTAGACTGTGGCACTGCAGGCTAAACAAAACACTAAAATAGGTGGAAAACCTCAGACGGATTTATGTGAGGAATGTCAAGTGCGGGAGTCAGTTGAGCATGTGATTATGGTTTGCAGGAAATATAAGGCATTCAGGGAGGTGATAAGGGCCGAGTTGAGGGAATCAGGGATGCAGGAAATTTCATTATTAAGGTTGTTGAACAAGGGCGAAGTAGCACAGATCAGGGTATTGTTCACTTTTTTAATGGGGATTTTTTTTATTGTTAAGCATGGGTGAGGTCAGGATGTGTTTACTTTTGAAGAAATTTTGTTTTATGGTCACAGGATTAAGCATGTTTGGTGTCATGTAGTTCAGGACGGACAGTGCACACTGTAATAAAGCAGTGGCTCTTAACCTCTTTATCTCAAAGCCATCTGACCACTGGCCTTAGCTGGTGCAAGTTGTCTGACATCTGCTCCTTGTGTCCCGGGCCTCCTTGGTGATCATCAGCAGAAGACTGGTTGCACTGGGCAGCTCCCAGTGTATGAAGGTGAACATGCAACAGTGTGACTGGTTGGGCACTGCTGCAAAGGATACAGACAAAAGGAGAAAATAAATAAAGAAATAATGCACATTTCAAAAAGAGGCAACATGTTTGGTAAAAGAGTTTTTGCAAGTGCCTAAATGACTTAATCATAACATTAAATGAATGGACATGTCTAAGAATGGACATGGACATGTTTAAGCATTAATTATCTAAAGAAATGTATCATGTGGAATGTGACATCACAGACATTTTTCATAACTAAATGCTTCTCTGCTTTATAAAGGCAACAAATAAGTATTTCTGAGTGGGAGAAAATTTACAATTAAATCTTAAATAAACACAATTATTTTTTTTCCTTTTCCTTTTCTTTTTTCTTCTCTCTCTCTCTCTCTCTCTCTCTCTCTGTCTCTTTCTTTTTTTTTTTAACAGAAGTCACACCTATAAGGACTGCTGGCTGCTTGTCAGTAATATGGTTAATTCACAGACAGGCCTTTGACATGGCAACATGCATGCCATTCTCAGTGGTTGGTTAATTTTGTGAAACAGCTTGCACAAAGCTGAGTTTCATAAAGTTTAATCCATTCATGTCTTTTGCAGCATCACTCCAGTTTGTGATATATATTTTTTCTATGATTGCAAGGGAGTGACCTAACTGACTTACATTCATTCTCTACAGCTTCTCCCTAACCTTAGTCCCCCCTAATCAAATTTATGCCCAACCCTAATCTTAACACAACCCTAATCTTAACCAATAACCCTAAATGACCGCTGGAAATGTTAAAAGAACAGACCTCACCATCCTTGGAAAAAAAATGTAGCCTGTTAGCTGTCAGTGTGAAGCCCACTCCGAAACAGGAGGTGGCAGTAATGCCCCTTGACGCTGTATGCCAGCTGCCGCTAAACCACAAGAAGAGAAAGAAAAAGAAAAAGAAATAGAAAAAAGGGAGAGCTTACTGTAACTGGACGGGTAACTTCAACCAATAGTCGGCGTGGTCTACACCTTGTGAGAATGACAGTCATTTAATAAGGTAGACGGCTTTGGTGTCTTTTCGTTTGCAGATACTGACGCTAATGCTTCACGCGGAATGTCCGCCGCGAGCTGTCAGCCGGATTAAGCGGAGCGGCTCGGGCGCTGTTGATAGTTGCCAGGCTGCGGTGGTTAGCATTAGCAGGCGGAATAACAGCGCACTGCAGCTAACATTAGCTCAGCCCTGTCAGCTCAGATATGCTGAATGTCTCAGCGTGACCCGGTGTTTGTCAAAGACACCGGGGACGCTTCTTGCCAGTGGGACATATGTCGCAATTCATGCTGGTGTTAAAAAAAAGAAAAAGAAACAAGAAAATACACCCAAGTTGACAGTGAGCGCTGCCTTTGATGGTCAGGGTCTAAACCGTGATGTTAACGCTGTCACCAAATGCTGCAAAATAGCACCAAAATAAGTAGATAGCTAATCCGCAAGCTAGTGTTAATTAACGTAATTTGTCCTGTTGGCTCAATAGGCTGCCTCTCTCGCCTCAGCCCCTCGTAGTGACTGACTGATGTCTGCATACTGGATTAGGAGGATGTAGCATTGCTGTGGCTGCTGGGATGTTGTGGCTCCTGGTCTCTCTCTGTTGTCTCATGCAGGCTGTCACACATGCTGCAGCTCATGAGCAAATTATACATATCAGCCGTGTTACTGTGATTTTTAAAAAAAATTTTCATATTGCAGCAGGCAACTTTGTGGTCAGTTTTCTTCATAGCTGTCTCCAAGAGCTGGGCGATGCATTGTTACTGAATCGATATTGTGATATGAGGCTACATATCGACTTGGATTGTGGATATTGTGAAATGATAATCTGACATAAATGTTGTCTTAAACGTGGTTTTAGGCGTTGCGATTTCTGAGTTTATCAGATTTTTGTAGTTGTTCTACCATCATATTTACATTTACCAATTACTGTTTATTTAAGATTACCTTTCTTTAAATACCTCATGGAAGCACCAGTAGACATCCCTTCAGTATTGAGGTATTTGGTCCAAGCTATCATGCTATTTTATTTTGTTCAAACTGGGCACTATATCAATATAATGTTGATATTGTGATATAAGACTAGATATGATCTTGGATTTTGGATATTAAGATGTTGTGATATGGCATAAGTGTTGTCTTTAAAAGCTTTTTACAGTAAAGGAATGTCATTTTCTGAGCTTAGACTGCTCTAGCTCTTCTATTACTCGACTGTACCCACTTAGTTATTATATAGACATTTATCAAAATGCTTATTTATCAAAGGCCTCAATGTGTAAATATTCTGTGAGAGCATCTGTGGTCATCCCCACAATATCGTCACAATATTTATATCGAGGCATTTGGTCAAAAAATATTTTCATACTTGATTTTGTGATATTTGAATTCATCCATATTGCCCAGCCCTATCTAACTCTGTTTCCTAGTTGACACGTGTGACCTGTATTATTTTCTCTGATGTGTAAGTGCTGCAAAGCTTCAGATTTAATCTGTAATATTGCTATATGATGGAGGAGCTTTTTTTAGGTTTTCATTTTCTTTGGGTATGTAAAGTGTATCCTGTTGTATTGTTGCCAGCTTGTTGAAAGGCTCGTTGATAGGACACAATGGTGATGCATGAAACCCTGATGCAGTGGTGAATGAATTTCAGTCTCTGTGTGACATTTCTATTTTACTGATATTTTAGTGAGCTGTGTATGCTGTTAACACCATAGTTACCCATTTGATGGCTGTTGTTAATAATATGTAGGCCAAATACAACCTTTGTTTTTGTGTGAGCATATTGTAAATAATCAAAGTGGACTGACATCCCTGAATTACACACCTGATAGATAAAAGTTTTAGCTAGCCAGGCTGAACATGATGTGCTCTCAACTCTTAGTCCTGCCACTCCAGTTTGTAGTGTTAGTAACAATAGTGTAGTTAGTAGTTAGTAGTGTCGTCGTGGTTGGTAACTCAACGAGAGAGTGGATGTGACTGATGAGGCCATTACTATATCAATACTTCCTGTTATTTTTGTCCAGACTGGAAACCATATAGCCCCTTTGGCCCCACGAGGTAGGGGAGATGAGCTATGGTCAAGTGACATGCTCACATATTTGGCAGCCTATAGGGTGCTTACAGGGTTCTTAAAGTGCAACGGCGAAAGACGTTGAAATGAAAAATAATAATCATCCTGCTGACCCCCTCATTTTATTTATCAGGTTTTGGAAGTAGGCAGCTCTCCTTTCTGTTGCTACTATTGCATGTTGTGTGTGTGTGTGTGTGTTGCCAGTTTCAGCGTGTGTTTGTCGACTCAGAAAAGCCTCACCTCATAGTTCTGTTGGGTGGTCCCCGCTCACGACATGTTTCAAAATGTGGGAGCTGCTGTAATGCCTGATAAGTGTCAATACAATCCCGCTTTGCTTGAAAGTGATATGCCCTTTAACTTGTTATTCCAGATGGTAACACTGCACCACACACTCAAATGTAAACTAAGCTATAATATAAGAAATATTTTGACCTACCCAGTATGAGCGAGTTGGCAGTGAAGAGCCGTGAGAGCAACCGAGCACTTGGCAGCAGTCGCCCGTGTTGGAATGTCATCATCTGTTTGTTACTTTTTTGGTCCTCAGTCATTGCAGAAGTAACAGGTAAGAGCACAACTTCAAGTCAGCAAGCCTCTTAATAAATATGTTGTTAAATGGCTAGTTAAATGGTTAGGTTGCCTGGACAGGGTTTAGCTAGCTAGTTTGTAGGTGTTAGTTGGTGTGTTATTTCAGCTCATCTGCTCATTTTGCCAATGCTTAAATGTGAGGTTAATTTCAGCGTTGTGTACTGAGTGTGGAAGACAGGAAGCAATATAATTTTGTTTGGACATGTAGTTACAGGCTATACAAGGCACACATTGATACCCTCTTAATGCTATAACTATGCAACACCAATTGTGTATCACATGACACACTTAATATGTGCGTGCATTAGGGCTGTCACTTCAGCAGAAAGTCAAATTTGGTATTTGGAGCAGAAATACAGATAATTCACAATAACCTACCAAGTTGCATGCCTAAAAAATCTCAAGTTTTAAGGTTCTTACAAGAATGCATGAGGGCACAACAAGCAGATAAACTCCAAGTAGTCTCACTTGAACAGATCTACCTCCACACTTTGTTTTAGTGCTGGTGAAAGGTCTGGCAGCACCTGTTATCGTTCTGCTACAGGGGAACAAACGCTCTGGCTTTTTTTGTATTTCTTAAACCAATCACAGTTGTCTTGGGTGACACCGCGCCTAGGATGCAGCGACGGTGCCCTTGCAAAATAGTGTCAGGGGTTAGTGGAGGGAGAAGATAATGCCAGCTGAAATAATTTCCTCATAGCAGGCTTATACCCACAGTTTACTCTGTGTGAGACTAGACTCAAACTAAAGTAGAATTCTGTTTGGCTCTAAACAGAGACTACATGGTAGTGGAATCTCTTAAGCTGTCTTTACCCAACATATCTGGCTCAAAATGCTCCCAGAGCCAGATAATGATCAGGATAAGAATAAAGAATCAGTTTCCACATGTGTTCTGTATGCACCTTTACCAGCATGATCAAGTTCACACTGTGGAGTGTGTAGAGTTTTTGAAGGTTAATGCTTGCCAAACTTAATCCATTGTTTTATTTGTGTATATTTGTATTGTTTTTTTTTTTTTTGTAGAACTATTTCTTTTCAAAAAATAAATTGTACTGTTGTCTTTTTGAAACTTGTGTCAATACACAAATTCAAATGTAAATTCGGCTCTCAAGTTTTTAAAGTGACGGCCCCACCATGTTTATATGTGTGTGAGAAAGCATGAAAGAAAGAGTGCCTGGTTGTTGTAAATAACTGAGGAGGGCTATGGCAAAATCGATACAGTGGCTTCAGTGTTTCACACGGTTCGACAATTTACTTGTGACGAGCCAAGGGCCATAAGTTCAGCAGTATTAATTTGCTGTCTTTAAATGCAGTGAGAAAACTGTCCAGTCAGTAGAATCCATTTTGTCAAGGGACTTTGTCAGGGACTTTCTTTGCACAGAACTCATGCTAACTCTTTATCTGAATGCTGAGCAGTTTTACGCACCTGCAAAGCCACATTTACTAATATATGCAAGTTTGAAAAAAAATGTTGAATTCCACAATGGGATGATCTGTGAGGTTGGGGTGCTGTCTCCTGGTCAGACATCACATAATACACACACTGGGTACTGTTTCTGTAAATTGACCAGCTTCTTATTTTGTGGTGGCCTTGCTGATATTATGGCAGTACTCTACAGATGAGACTGTGCGTAACAGAAGCTAGTGGATTTCAACAAAGTGATAAAGATAGAAATTGGTAATGTTACAAGCTGTGAAAAAAACATTGTCGGAGTGGGAGCTGGAGCATTTGAGTTGGAAGGTGAATGGCCACAGGTTGAACGATTATTACATTTTCTTGAGCATTCAGCTTATATTTTCATTGCTGTTTACTTTGCACTCTGTGTTATTGCCTTGTGTGTGTTTGAGACAGCACTTGCTTATAAATTTTTAACACAGTGGTGGGGGGGCTACAGATACAGATACAGGTAGCCCGTACAGCTAAAATGGTATTGAATTATATTAAAACGGTGAGTGGGAGGGTTGTGAAAAAATGCTTGAACAGAATACAGTCTTATCCATATTGGACTTCATACAACATTATTGCGTGCATCTGAATACCTAGATTTGATTGTTGTGACAATGATAAAAAAAACAAAACAAAACACTATATTATCAGTTTTTCATTGTGGGTGAATGTGACTGAAGAGACGGATAATCTCTGTATCTTCTATTTGCAGAATCCTAAGCCACATGTCACATCTGGAGAGTTGGGTTCTTGGGCGTGGAACAGTGACTCCTGCTGTGCTGAAATTCTGTGGACACTTTGAGAACAGCAGTGGCTGTGTTTTGCACTTGATGAATCACTGAATGGGAAACTTCAACCAAATCAAATGAATTTACATGTACGTTTTTTAGACCTCATAATCAACACAACAACACTTAACAACACATAATACCTTGACTTGGCCTTCTTAGGACACAGGATCGCAGTGAGATGTTTGTCACGCATTAGTGGAAGTTAACTGATTAACTGCACTTGTCCACCTTAATCTAAATGCATACAGATAGCCCTTATTTCAGCCAAGCTGCAAGAGATGATCGTGTCATCATCACTGATTCAAGAAGTGTTGTCCTTCTTCTTGAAGGACAACACTTGGTGGAAAATGTAGTTTTTAACCACAAAGGCAAAGTGCTGCCTCATCTTATTGCCTTTAGGGCTGCAAGTAATCACATTTTTTTCCATTAATCAGCTTTTTTTTTGATTAGTTGCAGATCTGACATTGTTCACTATGTCATGCTGAAGTTTTTGTCATTTGAATGCCTCATGGTACAACGTAAGGAATTTAACATCGCTGCAATCAGTGTCCAAGTATTGGATAAATGAATGAAAAAGTGTGAAAATTAGTATAATGATTTAATAGGTCCACAGCTTCCTGCTTTTTGAGTGGCATATTAATGAAGTAATCGGTGATATGGACACACAGACAGATGGATGGACATTTGAATTAATGGATGCCTGGAAAGAAAGGAGATGGAATCTGTGATATGATTTTATATGTTTATTAATATAAACCAAAATGTTCAGTGTTTGACAGAATGCAAGAGAGTTGTATTTTGGGATAAGATACACTTACAAGCATGAGCATGTGATGTTATTAAAATTCACTAGTGTTTACTGAAGTGCTGCTTGTTAAAGTGAATGAACACCGTAGGGATGGTTGATAGTAGTCTGTTGTTCTTCAATAAAGAGCCTCTTTGATAAACACAGCTGGGATGCAGTCTTGTGAATGTGAATGTGCTCTCTTTCTATCTATCTATCTATCTATCTATCTATCTATAGATAGATACGTATGATTCTCTTAATATAGTATTTTCCCCCAGATCATAAAGTTGCTACACGTGGTAAAAGAGATGATTGTGATATCAAAGCTTTGCCTGTACAACACTTAAATAGTACA